>BPLQ01000165.1:0-148894 GCA_021605075.1 Caerostris darwini
AGCAACAATAATTTAAATGTAATGGTTTATTGTGGTCAGATGTCTTTATAAAATTGGCTTATTCACCTGTCACTGATGGTCTCAATTAGACAGTATTATTTAGACTTGTGTAAAATGCCCAAATGCTGGATGTGTCATTAGGGATGTTATGCCTTTTTACTTATGGGAGTTTTGTCAGAGTTATGAACAATTCGGGAGCCAACTAAAATTAAAAAAGGTGAGGACATTATTTCATCACAGTAACCTCAGAGAGATCTTACAATAGTCTTGTCGTGCATGACTGGAGTAGCATTGTGATGAATAGTAACATTGAACACGTTCACATACAATCGCTAATTTCATGAGGTCTAATTATCCATGATACTGAATATCTGCTATCGGATTTGAGTGACAGGTTTTCTCATTAGTACAAAACACTATTTGTATGTAATATAACTATCCACAATACTGCTTGTCTGCTGTCAAATTTGAGTGACGGGTTATTATATACTTATCAAATAACATATATTCCTCTCTCTTGGGAATGAAATACCAAAACTTTTCCCATGAGAAAAAATGCTACAGTATCAACAAAAGGATAATCATGTTAACTAATAATTCAATAATCAGTGATGTCAAATATCACTAAATTTATGCCATAATTTTTCTCTCTTAAAGGTATTGTTTCTGCGAAAGTTAATCATTAATTATTATTCTTCATTTGTATGAAACTGTACATTTTATTACTTTTTTTCAATAAAACATGGCTTGTTATTCTTTAAATTGCTGATTATAAATTTCTGTTCAAAATATTTTTTCATTCAATGTATTTCAAATGTATTAAACAGCAAAATGTTTTCAGGATCCAAAAACCTTTCAAAGGAGATTTGTTTTCACTAAAAAAAAACATCTGTTCTTGTTGATAATGATCGGATCAATTCTTTTCTCAAAACAGAAAAGTAATGGATGGATTCATAATGATTCTTTGGCTAGTAACACTAAATATATCTGCTATTAATAAAAGAATTCACTGATGGGCAACTATAAGACATGGAGCTCTCTTTAACCATCTCCTCCTGGGAATACTTTAAGGGTGGAGTACTTTTAGGGTTACTAATGACAGAAAATAGAAGATAATGAAACTTTGGCATGGGATTCGTCTAATGATGACTTTATATGCCTCTTTCTTCTACGAAAAGTGAATTTATGATTTTATTTAAGGAAAACATCTAGATCATGTAAAATAGCTCTTTTTAATAAACTAAGGTTTTGATTTTGTATAATTTATTTTTTAAATACTTTTTTTGATAAATTATTACAATTTCTATAAATGCAAGACATTCTAAACCATTTTATAGTAATAAAATCATTTAATAGCTGTTAATAAAAGGCTTAAAAGTTATATAACTTATTTGGTAACAAAAGGTTAAAATTTTTATTGAGTAATGTCTGCTGATTTGAATAACAATCAACCAAATTACTGAAATTTCAGTAAGTCTATTTAAATACTTTTTTTTTAACTTTGCATTTAAAAAAAATAATAAAGTACCACTTTAAATTGAAGATTTAATTTTATTTCCTTTACATTTTTTAAAGAAAAACTTATAGTTCAAAGAAGCATTATATATTAGCTCAAACATTATTTAATAATTTTAACTGTAAGATTAAATAATTAGGTTTTAATTAAAATAATAAGGTTTAAAAATTGGGTTTAATTATTTTAACTCTAAGATAATTCCGGCAGTAAGCACATAATCAATTAAAGTTTTATGTATTTGCAACACTTAAATTAAATAAAAATTTATCTGATTGTGTGGAATATCTTTGTTTTAGTGATTAATATTAAGAATATTTAATTGGATATTATTCACTGAACAAACCACAACCTTAACTATAAAACAGAAATCCTTGTTCTGTTTTAATAGAAATTTTTTACAATCATGTTCATTAATGTCCTCCTAAAAAATGTTTTAATTTATCTGCTATAAATTTATTTTTTTTCTTTCAGATGATCCACAATTAGATCACAGCGATTTGAATCAAGTACAATCGAATCACTGCTGCACTGGACGAGCAAGAAGGACAGCTGTAGGTTTCATACTTGCAGTGATTATGTGCACCACGTGGATTGGCATGACACATTTGTTCAAGTGGGCCTACATCATTCATTTGCAGCCATTCAACTGCAATTGCACTCTAGTAAATGAAAGCCATTCTCTCATCATACCCTCCACCGCTATCTTGGAAATGGGCCCCAACACATCCGCACCAAAACTCGTCACAGAACATTCAGATGACAAGGATCCGGATCTGGAGTCTTTTAAAGCACCTTTTTTAATGACATGGTTCTGCACAGCTTGCAATTGCTTATTCTTTCCGGTTTACTTGTGCACAAGATTCTGTTCCAGAAGAACCAGAATTACAGCAAGGAGATCTATATTGTAAGTAATCAGTTTCTTGCTTTCTTTAAATAGTTTATGGATATAAGCTACTCAAATTTAGTTTTATTTGTCTCTATTATACATTTAACCAACTTTCGAGATAAAATCCTACAAGAAAAGTATTTTACGCTAATTATGAAGGAATATTAATGACATTTTGATGATTATGTATTATAAAATATAATTCTTATATTAGCCTATTGATATTATGAATATTGGGGTTTAGTAGACAATAAAATTATTTAATAATTTTACCAGAAAAATTAATTAATTTCTTTATTAAAATCGTTAAAACTAATACAGCCATTAATTAATGAAGTTCATTAATTTATTTACAAAATAAACAAATTTTAAGTTTGTAATTTCGTAATTTTATGTAATATTATGAACATTGGAGTTTAATAGACAATGAAATTCTTAAATAATTTTGCCAGAAAAATTAATTAATTTCTTATTAAAAATGTATACTTCATTAAAACTAATGCATCCATTAATTTATGAAGTTCATTAATTTATTTGCAAAGTATACAGATTTTATGTTTGTAATTTCGTAATTTTATGCAACAACAAAAATTCACAAGTAAAATGGAACACAACAATGTATTGCAGCAAAACGTAAAAGTGCTGCAAAATAGCTGTTATCCTTTTGGATAAATTAAAAATTGAGTTCAATTGCAATTTATAAGCATGCATGAGGTAAATTACTGTAGATGTTGGATAACTGTTCCCTTTATTTTGCAATTCAAAAAACTGAAAACATTCATTCATTTTATTTTATTTTATTACATTGTTTACACCCATTACCTCTTTCAATTCTACAGGCCCTGAATATGTTTTACTTCATTTTCTTCTGAGAATATTACTATAAAAATATTTTAAGATAATAATGATCAGGAATCAATGCAAAAAACAACTATCTTTCTATTTATTGCATTATCATCTATCTATCTATCTTTATCATTTTCTTGTGAGAATATTACCATAAAAAATTACAAGATAATAATAATCTGAACCAATGCAAAAAACAATTATTTATCTTTTTATTTTCCATATTTCTGACAAAAATTATTAACTTCTGCAACAGTACAATTATTTCTCTTCTAAATAGAATAGTAGCATATCTTCAATAAGAAAAAGTATATGGATTTGTTGTTAGTATTCGAGGTGTTCTGCAATGTCCACAATGTCCACGCTAAATATTTCAAAAAATATGGTTGTTTTATAAAAGATTGCAGATTCACTTTTGAATACTCTTTGAGATGTATGCTCGCTGTTGGTGCTTTATCTCAATTTATTCAAACACTGTTAAAATACTACAGATAGAAGAATCTGGCAAAACAAATCTGCAAATGAAACTCTTATAAATGAACTACTCTAAATTCGAAATTCTTGATTTCATTGCATATGATGAATTACAAATTCAATTTTAATAGAAAGGAATCGTTGTGCATACTTTCGGCAACCAAAAAAAAAAAATAAATAAGATGGGCAAATTTGAAAAAGAAAGAAATACATAAAACTGCAGATCAAATAGATTATAATATTTTAACAGTTGAAGGATGATAGAATATATGAAGTACAACTTGTACTTGAAATAAAAAATGAAAAAAATAATAACCCCAGAAAGAAAAAGTGGGGTACCCCATAACTTATAAGATTTGTGATTAACTTGTGTGTAACTTATGAGATTTGTGTTCTTAATTTTTTTAGATTTTTTTAATATTATATATTTTTGCATCTTGAAAACGGCTCAAAAGAATCTTCCATTTATTAACAAATTTTTATATTTTTCTTAAAACAACGTTCTTCTACTGCTTTTATAAGTTTTCAAAACTTGTTTTTAGAACAATTTTCATCACATTTTAAAAAATAAGTGAAACAGCTGTATTTTATTTTCTCTTTTCTTCTGTTTCATTATTCCTGAATTTTTTTTTCGGAAATAAAAAAAAACTCTAATAATTAAATAATAATGAATTTTAAAAATCCTTCAAAATAAAAAGATTTAATAATTATTTAATCAGGATAATTAATTGGTTTCGTTGACGTAAATCTTTTAAAAATTAAATCACAATATGTTTCTGGAAATTTATTTATGTCTAATTAAAACATAAATAATTAAAACGAAAAACAAAAATATTAAAAAAAAAGACTCTCAAATTTGTGGAAAATGGATTTATTTCAAAAATAAATAACACAATTTATCTTTATTATAAAAAATCTAATTACAATAAAAATTATTTATAAACATTTACTTTGTTTAAATTAGAATAACTTATTATTATAAAAGTATTGATCCAATATTTCGAAAACTTAATTTTTAAGAATCGACACTAAATAAAAAAGCCTCTATAGAAATTGAATTCAGTAGAACTGTTATGCTTTGAATAGTTTTCAATGTGGTTTTACTTGATAATCTATAAATCGCTTTTTATTTAAAAACTATAAAACATAACAATAATAAATTATAGTTTTTAATTTCATTTTAATTTAAAATGTATTTTTCCTATCAAAACGAATTCGTTCTAACAAGTATTAAAAAATATTAAAAAGTTTTAAAATAAATAGCAGTTGTTTAATAAAAAATAAAATTCTTCATATTTTGAAGAACTCGACTTCAAAACATGTTTATCAGAAAGTCATCTTGTTTTTCTTTTCTAAAAAGAGTAGATTAGGAAAAGGAGAAACTTTTTTCCGAAAGGTAAAATAGGCCCCACCTCTGTCTTCCCAAATAAATCGATTGAACATCCGCAATCTCTAATGCGGTAAAATACTACGGTGGAAAATTCTAAGAAATCTCTTCAGTATTGCCAGCGTTTGCATTATTTAAAGCTCTTAACGGAAGATAGGAATTCATTTTCCAATTGATATTTCAGGAAGTACTACATAGTTGAAATTTAAATTATTGAAAGCTATTTTAATTTGGCCGTTTAGCAAAAGGAGCTGTCATGTTTTTCATAATAATTGATTATTAAGAATTTTAAAAATCTGATTATTGTTAAAAGTAGATCACTGTAATAATATTGGTACTATTCGCATAATATTTATTAATATGTTATTTATATACCTAATTAACTGTTCTGCATGCAATATTCCATATTGATTAACATTGAATTTGAAATTTTATGATTTTGCTGATTTTGCTTGATTTATTTTTAATAATTTTATTTTGTTGTGTTGTATTTTTATTTTTTATAAATTTTTACATTATTGTTTATATATTGAAAATACAATGTGACATTCTATGAATAGGATTCAAAAATCGATGCAAAATTTAAGGAGTAAGGGTGTAACATGAATTATTCGAAACCCTTCAAACGAAGTCGAATTCAAAATTCCTACTTCTATGAAAAGGATTGTTGATATAAATCAGTATGTTGTAATGACCTTTTATTTGTTTCAACAATGCTTAGCGGTATTCGCTCAAAATTGTGATGGCCAAATGTGGGAACAGTGTAACATGAATTATTCGAAACCCTTCAAACGAAGTCGAATTCAAAATTCCTACTTATATGCAAAGGATTGTTGATATAAATCAGTATGTTGTAATGGCCTTCTATTTGTTTCGACAATGCTTAGGGGTATTCGCTCAAAATTGGGATGGCCAAATATGGGAACAGTGTAACATGAATTATTCGAAACCCTTCAAACGAAATCGAATTCAAAATTCCTACTTCTATGCAAAGGATTGATGATATAAATCAGTATGTTGTAATGACCTTCTATTTGTTTCAACAATGCTTAGGGGTATTCGTTCAAAATTGTGATGGCCAAATGTGGGAATATTGTAACATAAATTATTCGAAACCCTTCAAACGATGTCGAATTCAGAATTCCTACTTCTATGCAAAGGATTGTTGATATAAATCAGTATGCTGTAATGACCTTCTATTTGTTTCAACAATGCTTAGGAGTATTCGTTCAAAATGGTGATGGCCAAATGTGGCAACAGTATAACAACCTCCCCCCCCATCCCTTGATACACCCCCATAATACAGAATCTGCTCCATATCTGCCATTCTACAGGCGAATGACTCAGGCCAAAGTGCCCAGCATTCGAAAATAAGAAGCATTCCTCAACAGATTTTTTACTTATCGTGCCAACCATAATTAGATATTTTTCTCTTTCTTTTCCATTAATTTTCATTGAGTTTGTATGGGAATTGCGATATAAAAAACAAATGTAATTAAATATTGAGTATCTATAAAATAGATTTATCTAAATAAATTCAAGAATCTTTTTAATTGGCGCTCTACACAGAATCGTATTGCATTCATTTTAATCTTCCTCGGATGCTAGGTATATACAAAATCTTTCTCAAGAAATTATTGAATTCCTAAGAAGCATTTCAGAAAACCGAGGGCTACATATCATATTCACCGGTGTGATAAAGCAATTAAATTTCTGAACCCATTTTACTTAAAAAAAAATGGTAATGAGATAAGTATTTCAACTATATCGAAACTTTTAATTATTTTTCCAATAATATGAAAACTCTTTCTGGGAGTTTCATGCAAAAATATTTTTTTGGAAATTAAAGACATCTTGTTGACAGCTGAAAACTTTTGTCAAAAAAAAAAAAAAAAGAATTTTAGAAAATCCTTTAATGTTTTTGATTAGAAGCATCAAAAATTTCTTTTAGACTCAGCAATCCAAGTATTTCCTTATTGAAAATAGCGGAAGATATGAATTTACTTTCTAACAAAACACTATTTTGAACTATTTCACTGGCTCTGATATAATTTGGAGAGCTTCCTAATAATTTTCAGTCACTGAATTTAGTCAAAATACTTAACGTATTTAAATTTTCAAATATTTCAAAGTCAGCTTTTGTTTCTTTAGGGAAGCCATGCGCCGATTTCGAGAGAAAGGACTGTCGATTATACATTTTTTAACACGATCCATCTTTTTTCTCGTCCTTTGGGTTGGAACAAATTACATGCTAATCTATACGATCGACAAGCTGGATGCTACAGCAGTTATGGCACTGCAAACCTCCAGAACTTCCTTTGTGTATCTTCTTTCTTGGGTTATACTTCATGAACAATTCGTTGGCATAAGAGTAAGTAAAGAACTCAATTCTTCTATGAAAATATTTAAGCAAATTTATAAGTTATTCTTTTATAAGTTAGCACTCACTCATTAGAGAAAAGTTATTCTTATATAAGTTAGCCTCCATTCATTAGAGAAAATTCTTTAATAAATTAATTATAAATTGATAAATTTCAAATTGAATTTAAACATAACTGACACATACATGGCGCTACTAGTATAAATCCATATGATGTTTAGTTAGCCCTAACCTATAAGTTAGCATTCATTCATTAGAGAAAATTCTTTAATAAGTTAATTCTAAATTGATAAATTTCAAATTGAATTTAAACATAACTGACACATACATGGCGCTACTAGTATAAATCCATATGATGTTTAGTTAGCCCTAACCTATAAGTTAGCATTCATTCATTAGAGAAAATTCTTTAATAAGTTAATTCTAAATTGATAAATTTCAAATTGAATTTAAACATAACTGACACATACATGGCGCTACTAGTATAAATCCATATGATGTTTAGTTAGCCCTAACCTATAAGTTAGCATTCATTCATTAGAGAAAATTCTTTAATAAGTTAATTCTAAATTGATAAATTTCAAATTGAATTTAAACATAACTGACACATACATGGCGCTACTAGTATAAATCCATATGATGTTTAGTTAGCCCTAACCTATAAGTTAGCATTCATTCATTAGAGAAAATTCTTTAATAAGTTAATTCTAAATTGATAAATTTCAAATTGAATTTAAACATAACTGACACATACATGGCGCTACTAGTATAAATCCATATGATGTTTAGTTAGCCCTAACCTATAAGTTAGCATTCATTCATTAGAGAAAATTCTTTAATAAGTTAATTCTAAATTGATAAATTTCAAATTGAATTTAAACATAACTGACACATACATGGCGCTACTAGTATTAAATACATATGATTTTTAGTTAGTCCTAACCTTCAAAAGACACGTGTATAAATTTGACAGCTGTTGCACTATTAGTATGTGAGTTATAGCATTTTTAGTGAAGTTATAGCATTTTTAGTGCTCATCACGTGTAGTCCACTCGGCTGACTGTAGATTGTGAAATGATGGAGCCATGTTTCATCCATTGTCACATATCGACGCAAAAATTCGGGTTTATTACGATTGAACAGCTCCAAACACTGCTTAGAATCATCAATTCGTTGGTGTTTTGTGTCGATTGTGAGCTCGCGCGGCACCCACTTTGAACAGAGCTTTCGCATATCCAAATATTCCTTCACGATATGTCCAACACGTTCCTTTGATATCTTTAGGGTCTCAGCTATCTCAATCAACTTCACTTTACGGTTATCAGAAATTATTTTGTGGACTTTTTTCATGTTTTCGTCGGTAACAGCCTCTTTGGGGCATCCACTGCGTGCATCGTCCTCGGTGCTAATTTCGCCTCGCTTAAATTTAGCAAACCACTTCTCTACGGTTGATTTTCCTGGTACAAAGTCCGAATAGTGTTTATCAAGCCAAGCCTTGGATTCAATGGTATTTTTTTCGCCAAAAAGCAATGGTTAATTAACACACAAAATTCATTTTTATCCATTTTTTCAAACTAACAAAAGTTGCTTCACTAAAAATGCTATAACTCACATACTAATAGTGCAACAGCTGTCAAATTTATACACGTGTCTTTTGAAGGTTAGGGCTAACTAAAAATTATATGGATTTAATACTAGTAGAGCCATTTTTGTGTCAGCCTATGAACTTTTCAGCCTATCTGTTACTTGGAAAAAGTCAGCTTATCTTTATATTTCCTTTTTGAATTGCTGCTAAATGCTAATCGAGGAAGGGAATTTTAAATAGCATTATATAAAATGCAAAAATTTTAATAACTTTAAATTTACTGTTAAGCAACTCTGTATGATATTTAGTTGTATAATATTTAAAAGTTCATTTTAATTTACTAAATGCAATAAAAGAAATTGTAACCTCAATGCTATAAGAAATGTATATATAATCTTATTTTTATCTATAAATAACTCTTTTTTAGTCTTTAATTCAACTAATCCTCACGTAAAAATTATTTTGTTAAATTTGGTAATGAATTTAAATGCATTTAATATTTTAGTTCCTTATCCTCAGATCATATGACGCCTTTGAGCAATCTGTTTACTGTAAGAATGCAACGTATTTTTGCAGATTATTACTGAAAGAAATCGATTAAAAATATTTTCTGAATTATTATTTGTCATAAATTTTAAATCTAAATTAATTTTTTTTTTACTAATTATCTTTCAAGTTAGAAAATATGTTTAATAGTATATGTATAGATACATTTTACGTGATTGCTTCTCAAACAATATATATTGATTTATGGAATGCCGAAACAATACATAGATTGTATCAGAGCATGCTCTGCATATTTCTGCATATACAATGCATAAACGTCTTCAAACTGAAACTTTTGGATCTCACCTTATAGCTATTATAAAATTGAGTTATAAGCATACAGGGATCCATTCAATGCACAATACATTTTAAAATGTTCTATATCGAAAGACATACTTATTTAAATTATATTATTAAATCCTTATTTAAAACAATTTTAAAACGTATGAATTGCATTGCATTTCTTTTGTAGATAGTTGCTGTTATTTTATGCAACACTGGCATTGCTCTTTTGGCTTACATGGATGGAGTTGCCAAGACATCCACTCTGGGAGGAGTAGTTATGGCCTCGGCAGCATCAGCGGGATTATCTGTACACAAAGTGAGAGAGCAAATATCTTTAACAAATAAAAGATAAACTATTACTAAAGAATAACAATAAACATTTTTTTACATAAAGCTATAAAGAAAATTTTGATTTACTGACTTCGATTTCTTACTAATTCTGACAGCATGACCTTCAGCTACAACAAAGATATGCATAGGTTAACAATCTTGTTCAAGACAAAAATGTAATCATAACTTTAAAAAATTTACCATCGGTGATTAACTCAATAACAATTTGTTAAAACAATTTTCCAAACTGTCTTCGTATTCCACATTGTAATTCTGCAATATTTTTTTTTTTAATTCGACAATGTAATGAGAAAAGTTTTGTCATTTTTCTACAAGATGAATTGCAAAATCAGCTATGAGCGCGCATTAATTTGTATAAGGCTAACTTCGGTGTTTTCAAGTAGATTATATAAACGAGTTGTTCCGTAAGAAGTTTCATATATTTTAGTTTGGTTTTTCAATCATAAAATCATTTTAGTAAACCTGTAGTATATATGCGTGTTTGTTATACGAGTTAAAACCTGCTAAATCATGTCTAAAATTGCCAATAGATATACGCCCCGGTGTTTGTAAAGGAGAGAAGAATGACAAACAAGAACGTGCCGTAAAAGAAAGGAGAAAAACAACAACAAAAAAGTTACCTCAAGAAAGAGAAAGGAGAAGAACAAACAAAAAGAGACGAAGAGTGAGTCAGGGAGAACAGATAGAGATAAAAAGGGGCTAGGGAGATTGTTCATTCATCATTTAATTAATCGACTGATTTATTTCGCTGGCCCTGGATATTACCTGTGGTAATTGGTGATGTGTGGAAGACTCGGGAGATTGCAATGTTGGAGCAGTTAAATGAGGTGTTCAAGAAGAGGACATGCAGAAATTTCAGATTACCTTTCTAGTTACTTCATTGTAATTGTTTCATCAATAAATATGTTCATCTCGTTAATTGCAGTCGTTCAACCTAGTAATTAAGTATACAGACGTTTGAGTTTTCACCTAAGTACTAATCCGTAGACTAAGTACTAAATCCGCTGACGATTCGAACCTTACTGTGAATATATAGTGTAGGTAATCTCAGTAACAATTTTGAAACTATAAAATTGAAATTATTATTCTGACGTCATTTTGACAGAAAACTTTCTTTTTATAGATTATTATTCAGATGTTATTTTATAGCTACATGTACAGGATATAGGGGATGTCATAAATTCTGTTCGGGTGACAAATTCATCAGAACCAAGAGAATTAACTAGTTTCAATGCGGATAATTTTAAAAGTACTATCGAAAAGGGTTCTTCTCAAACATATCAATAACTTGCAATTACGTCCCATGTATCTGATCAAATCCTACATCCTCACTTAAATCTGGTAAAAGTGTGAAATCGAGAAAATGAGGCTTCCAAAAATTTACAGAATGTAACGAACTTCAAAGTTTATCAATCCGCTCATCACTTCTTTTCCACTAGAAAAAGTAACAGTTTTTCAATTATCTGTTGACATACAATGAAAAATGGATCCAATACGCTAGACAAAACCGTTCCGCATATCATGAGTTCTCACAGAATCTCGATACTTTAAAGGCATTCCAAGAAACTGATGTTGTGTATAGGATGAGCATTGCAAACTAAAGCACTTGCACATTATACACTTCAAAAGATTTCTCACATTAGCAAATCAACCTCTGTATTAAATTTTCAAACAGATTTTTCATGGGAAATAATTTTTTTTAATGAAAATACTAAATTTTTCATTCATGAAATGAATCTGATGCGGAATTTATTTTTTTAATGAATAGAAAACATTCGAATTTAGAAGAAATATAATTCTAGATTTAAATGTCACTAATTTTACTAGAAATTGTTTAAATACCTGCTATAATTTAGGAAAATACGTATTTAAATTTAAATAATTTGCGAAAGAAATAATTTATTTTATCTTAACTAAATCATTGAAAAAATATTGAGTAATCAGCTTTTATTTAAAAATTCCAACTGGGTTTCCTTATTTCTGCTTTTATATCAAAGTGTGAAAGGGGCATATTCTCAAAAGCATTTTCCAAAACATCGGAAATAGCAGAAGCATTTAATTTTATTCTAGAAGGTTTTTTTTTTAATTAGTTGGTATAATATAAAATATTAAATAATGATTCGAACCTTACTGTGAATATATAGTGTAGGTAATCTCAGTAACAATTTTGAAACTATAAAATTGAAATTATTATTCTGACGCCATTTTGATCAGAAAACTTTCTTTTGCAGGTGTTGTTCAAAAAATTAATCGGACGAGTAACCATAGGCCAACTTAGTATTTTTCTTACACTTGTTGGTTTGCTCAACATTTTGTTGCTTTGGCCAATTGGTCTTACTCTATACTTACTTGAATCTGAAAAGATAATATGGAATCGGCTACCGTACGGACAATTGGCAGGTTCAGCTGCATTTTTCATTAGTAAGTAACATTAAGGAAATATTTGAACGAAAATAAAATAAAATTATGCCATAAGTAACAATTAAATTTCAAAAATTATTAACATTTAACATTTATTTCCTTTTTTAACTTTTGTTTTGAATACATTTGATTTGTAAAAAGTTTTTTTTTTTTTTTTAATTGAACATAATGTTAAAATTTTTACTGTCCCCACCCCAATCTTTTCATATATTTAATATTTTGGTTGATACATTTTAATATAGTTACTTGTTTCTATTTTGTAAATTCGTGTTGTTGGTTAAAATTCAAAATTATTTCTTATTTTTCAGCCGGTAACGTTTTAGGAAACTTTGATATTGCTCATAACTATAATACCTATCTCAGTATAGGAATGCTTGCAGCTGTACCAGTCTCTGCAGGTGAGTTAAAAAAAAATTGTGCGCCTAATAAATATTTTGAGTTGAAATTAAATCTTACTAAGGAATCTGTTCTATTGATCCAAACTTCAGAACCTTATGCTTCCGGATAGGGTGATAGATCTAAGTAAATTTATGCCCAACTAAGATATTTACTGCTGTAAGACTGACTTTGATTAAATTTTACTTTCAGCGGATCTTTAGTAATTGCATTTAACGTAAGTATAAAATAACTTATGATTCACTGATACCAGCCATATTGTAATTATAAAAAAAAAAAAAAAAAAAAAAAAGCTCTTCAAATTGGGATTTGTTTCCAGGATTGATGGTATTGGCAATTCTTCCAAAATTCTGTACTAAAGAAGTTCTCTTCACATATGGCTAAACATTTTTGTAGCTAAGGGATCTATTCTGTTTATCTTTATAGGTCCCTTATGTTGGTCCAAGCTTCAGGACCTTATGCTTCCAAATAGGGTGGGAAATCTAAGTAAATTTATACCCAACTAAGATGTTAATTTTAAATTTAATAATTTAACATCCTGTGCAGTTACTTTTTATAATAAATTATTTTTGTGTGATTTACTTTAATAATTTCTTTACAGTTCTTGATGCCCGTCTCCATAATGTAGTTTTTGAAGGTATGAAGCTTGCAGGTATTCTTTTAATATGCATAGGCTTCCTCTTGGTCTTGTTACCAGACAATTGGCCAGATTACATCACAAGGCTGGTACGATGGCGTTGCAGACGAATCCCGAAATCTAAACCTGCAGATCCTTCACAGCCAAAGGCACGACGTATATTTATGCGACCATCATAATCCATACAACTGACTTTCACAATAGTTTACAATTTTCAAACTACATTTTCAATTTAATCTTTTATTAGATAAAAAAAAAAAAGATTGTAATTCAGTGTTTTTACGATGAAGCCTGTATTTTAATATTTCTTTCCATTCATACTTCTTAGAAAGAAGATACCTCCCCATTCCGTGTATTTATAAACTCCGAAACATGTTTCATTTGGCATTTATACATAAACAAATTCTCAGTTATTTTAAATCGTAAAAAATAAATATCTTTTTTAAGTTATAATTATTTTTTATCTCAAATTATGATGAAAATAAAAATAAAAATGCTAATCAATCGTCCCTATCACTGTATTTTTAGAAATAGTTCTCAATCGTATTAACAATTTATTTTTCTTCAATATTCTGTTCAAATGTAGGTTTGTGCAGAAAATTATTAAATTTAAGCCTATTTTAATTAAATATATTAAATTTAAATAGTATTGCCAAAGTGAGAAACATATCAAAACAGAAAATATCTTGATTGTCTAAAGATACCATATTTTATAAAACAAAAGCGAAATAAATTATTCCTTGTACTTAGCATATTTTTAATAGTGAAGTTATATTTTTCATCATGTAAACATATATAATTATAAAAATCCTGATTCAGATTCAGAAAAGATGTCTTCTTCTTTTTTATATCATTTTTTATAGATAAATAAATTATAGATTCAATTTATGATCTACATTTGGCATCAAAAGCAGAATCAAAATGGATTTATTATAACAAAAGGTTTTCAGGAATCAAATTCATAAATCAAAATTCCAAAATTATCTAAGCAAGTATGGGTTGTTTTTTGAAGTTGAATCTTATAAAAAGGAATACAAATTTCAAAGAGCTTGAAATTACACTGTATAGTCACACAGTTAAGTTGCATTATTACAAACACTAAACCACTTCCAGTATTAATTGCACGTGGCAAGAGGAATAAGGCACATGTTAATATAAAATACAACGTATATTTAAAGACAAACTAAACATATTAACATTATTATAATGAAAGGATGTGATTTATCAGATTTTAAAAATTTATATTAATAGGTGTCTAGTTCATTTCTGAAGAAGAAAGTTTCTCAGTAAAACTGTTACTTACAGTGTCCAGCTTATTTGACGATTTTTTTTTTTTTTTTTTATTTTTATTTTTATTTATTTATTTCAATTATTTTTATTATTTATTTATTTATTTTTAGAAAAGAGGTTTTTCACTAATTTGTTATTTTACGTAAATTCGGGTATAAAAATACGAAATAAAAAACGAATTTAATTAAAAATTTGATATTTTTTTAATAAAATAGTCCTTTTAGCAAATATAAGAATCTTTTTAACAAACAAAGGAACCAGGGGTCAGAAAAATTCAACAGTTCATTTTTAACAGTCATGAGCTCCACGTTTGCTCGGATGTTGATTTTCATTTGTACCAGCAATGACTTCTGTTCATCAAAATGATTTGATTTGTAGATTTTCAACATATTCTTGTTATGGACGTATGGGAAAGTTTCACAAAATTTTCAGTTTAAGAAACTGTGCCAGCATTCAATAACATTTTTCTAAACCGGTTATATCACTTTTTTTCCTCATTATAATAATATTGATGTGTTTATCAAATCACCAATACATACTGAGTTCGATATTGTTGTCTTATTTGATTGGCTATGTACAAGTAATGGCAGAAGTGGGGGTGGTTTCTAATAATGATATTCAACTGTGTATATAAGGCTAGAAAAATAAATATTATTCAGACAGTATTACTAATCTCCTCTTTTTTTAGCTCTTAATTAAACAACGTCAATTTTTTAAAATATCTTTTGAAACACTTGAAGGAAATATTCAACAATGTTAATTCATAAGCCCAAGATCATTCAGATGTAAAAACATTTCATCTATATGAATAATCACTATGATTCGTAATCACTGGCGCTCAAACAATCAAAACTTGAAAGTTTTTGTAAATATAATGTATTTTAATGTTAAAAGCTAATTTATATTCTGCTAATTTATACTTAAATATTAACTTTAATAATTTTTTATCTGAAATTAAATAAAATAATTTAATTAACTTGTCGCTGAAGTTCATTTTTAATTGTATCTTGTTCACTCGTATTAATTACTAATATATGTTAGAGACATATGCAATTAAGAAAAAATTATGGAATTTCTTATCTATTCAAAGTTATAAATAAAATTAATTTAAGAAAACAGTTAAAATTTTAATTACTGAATTTAATTATGGTTTCTCAGTTTCTATACAAAAAAAATTAAGTAAAGCAATACTCAGTATTAATTTTGTAGTTTCTTTCTATTGTTGTAATTTTTGATATTTTTTTCTGTATTTCACTTTTAATATATTATATTATTATATTATTATTTAATGTATTTTTCTATAATATATTGTTATTCTTTAATGTTATTATGTTATGAATAGCAACTTATTACATCGTTTTGATAAATAAAAAATTAGGCTTCGCTCAATTCTATATATACATTTCAATCATAAAAGCTTAAAGAAAAACGTACAATATTTTTTGAAATTTCACACCCTCCGAATTTTAGTAAGTTAAAAGTTAAATCCTTTTGAAAATTTTATTAATTCAAATCATTTTGTTATGCCCTTAAAGGAAAATCCATTTCAAACAACCTGAAACACCTTAATAATATTAAAGTTCCTACTGTATTTCGTGTAGTTATATTAATACGTTTAAATATAAAAACATGTTTTATATAACAGCACACGATAAATAAAATAGTTACTGTTTCAAATAATTCTATAGGAAACTTATTGACACACATATGGATGCTATTTGACTTAATACAGAAATGTTTATTAACTAAAATAAGCTGTTAACTTTAAGCAAAGTTGCATGTCCGTACTGTCCATCACACGACACCAAATTTGGTTGAAGTTGTGGAAATGATAATTTGTAAATAAAATAAATGTGTATCGGATTAGATTATATATATATGTATATTTAAAGCTTATAATATATTTTCTTAAATTATAATATAACTTTAGTAAAAAAAACCCTGAAATTTGAGAACGTTTCTAACTTGAATATATTAATCTCTCAACTGTGTGAACTGATAAAACTCCTGGTATAATTTTGTTTTATGTTTATTTATGAATTATATTGGCAAAGGTGAATGTAAGTAATGAATATTATATAATTAAAGCGCACATTTTTTCTTTTTATATTTTATTGTATATACTTGCTCAAAAATTTAAAAATCAAATTTACAAAGTGTACCAGTTATACCTAAAATGGAAATGTTAACATCTGAATATTTTCTTTAAAACTTGAATAAATGAGAAAAATAATATTAAAGCATTTTAGTACTTAATTTTTATTGTATTTATAAAATAAAATTGTTTAAAAAAAAGTACATTTTCACTAGCTATAAAAACATATCCAAATTTAACAAAATAATTTAAATTTTTAACACAATTTGAAGAATAGTATGAAAATAACAACAAAAGTTGGCAAAATTTAATAACTAATACGAGAAGTGTTAATTAAAATAACTGTGAAGATACATTTTTCGGTTTTAGAAATTTTAAAATTTTAAATGGAATTTCAAAATTTTAATAAGATTCTAGGAATTATAATTTCATGAAAATAATGCTTGCATGCCATTTTTATTCAAGTTTTACCAAATGCTTTTACAGTATTATCAGTTTTTTAATGTGTATAAAAGTTAACAAAACTTAGCATCATTTGTGAATATATTTGTGCTTATTATATATGACATACGTAGTACATTGTTACTATCTCTTATTGTATCCATGTACTTCATATTTTGATGTCTGATATAAAAAAGTTTTACTAAAACAGCAATGATGTCTCATTAATTTGTCTACAGATCAATAATAACAAAATTAATTTGATGAATTATCTAAAATGCAAATACATCCTTAAATTTTTCATTAAAGGAAATTCAACATTTCGTAACGCATATTTGCGAAATGCGAATCTTTCACAATTTTTGCAAGATTTATTTTCATTTTGCGATTTTAAACATATGGTTATTTTCTATAAATTTAAGCAATTATAATTACTTCAAGTAAAAGTTCCTAATCTACTATAAAATGATAATATTTTTTTTTATTAACACATATTTTTTTAGAAATTTCTATTCGCAATTTGCAACGATGAAAACAGCGATGTAATGCAGGTTATCGATGTTGGCATGCCAGCAAGAAAGTTACCGTCTAAAAGATATCAACATTAAAGCATTAGTTATATTCATAGGAACAAGTAATATCAAAAAAAAAAAAAAAAAAAAAAGTCACTATATTGCAGAAAGTCCTTTTGCTTTTGCTTCACTATATTGCAGATTGTCCGATATAAATAATTTTCATTTATTTTTAAGTTAGAAAAAATTCTCTCTTTATCTCACACACTTTCTCTCACTCACATACACATTTTCCATCCCTCTCACTAATTTATTCACAAGTTTCAGTATCCATTTTGTTCCCTCCTTGACTCAGACTAGAACCCAGAATGAAAAAAGAATCTACACGCTTCACTAACGGTATTTATTCCTAAATTTATATCCTGCTAAATATCTTGTATAAGAGAATTTTTTTCTCTCATATAAAACTAAAATCAATTAATTAAATTTATTTTTTTAATTAATTAATTAATTAAATTTAATTAATTAATTAATATTTGAAAAAACTTTTTTAACATCAAGTGTCATCCACTACAAGTTTAAAGAAATGTATTTGAACTTGAGTGGATGAATAAAAAATATTTTATTAACGATTGAAAATTTGAACAAGATATATAAATATGTATAAGGAGAGTGTAAACTAATAGTAGGAATTGAAAAATATGAAGTTAGATCCCTAAGAAAGATATGTCTGAATTTTTTTTATTATTCCAATATGGTAACAAGGCTTAATGAGAGCACATTTTTTCATTCTGTTGGGGAAAATATTTCTGTTTATCATTGAGATGAGGAAAACAGAGATTTTCTCTAAGCTATGAAAAATTACTATCTAAAGATATCAGTATTAAAGAATTTCATAGGAAAAAAAAAACAAAAACAAGATTGTTAGAAATCTCCCCAATTCCCAACAAACATAAAAATATATCTCTAAAATTTTGATGATACATTTTTCCAAAAACACTAGATTTCTGTTTCCACTCGCGATTCGAGATGAGGAAAACAGAGATGTAAGGCAAGATTTCATTAGTGGCATACCAGCAAGAAAATTACTATCTAAAGATATCAGTATTAAAGAATTTCATAAGAAAAAAAAAGATTGTTAGAAATCTCGACAATTCCTAACAAACATAAAAATATATCTCTAAAATTTTGCATTAATCTTATCTTAAAACAATGTTGAATACGAGCACATTTTTTCTAAGCTAGCACTAGATTTCTCTAAGCTATGAAATTTCTGTTTTCACTCGCAATTCGAGGAAATGAAAGCAGAGATGTAATGCAAGATTTCATCGGTGGCATGCCAGCAAGAAAAATTACTATCTAAAGATATCAGTATTAAAGAATTAGTTAAACTTCATAGGAAAAAAAAAAGCAAGGTTATTGTTAGAAATCTCACAGAGTCCTAAGAAACATAAAAATATATTTCTAAAATTTTGCATTAATCCTATCTTAGAACAATGTTGAACACAAGCACATTTTTTAATTATGTGTGAAAAAAAAAAAATAGAACTATATTTCTTTCACCTATAAAACTAAAAAAAATAATATTTTAAAATGTAAAATCTCAACAGGATAATAAAATTCACAAAGCAGGAAAAAAAAATTTCAGCGAATATAAGTAATATACTAATTGTCCTTTTATAATATAGTACAAAAATAATTTTTTTTACTTGGTTTTCCTTTTCCTTTTTTTTTTTCCTTTTTGAATATGCTACAAATTAGTATAGCATTTGAGCAGAAATTCCTGAACGTTTATCTCAATTTTTTATTGGAACATCTTAAAGAAATTTTATATAATAACTCCAAAAAAATTTGAATTAAAAGACAATGTGTATTAAAAGGTCAATTATTTGACGCATACAACAATTAAAATAAGTCTTTGTTAAATGATTGTCTAAAATGTCATGAAACGTTACATTGTTTTACTTTTAAAAATTTTTTAAAAAATTAAAATTTGAAAATTTTGAAATAAAAAAAAAAAAAAATTTGAATCTCTGAAAATATTTATGGGGTTAGCTGAAGAAATTTGGGAGTAAAATTTTTTCGTTTCAATATCAAAGTAAATTTTTGTTTTTAACTAAATCTTGCACTTTTTTCCCTATCCATTATTCAGTTTCGAATATATTTATTTCATTTCATTTATTAATTAATTTTTTTTTTTGTTCGAATGTAATTTTTGTTTTTAATTAAATCTTGGACTTTTTCTCTATCCTTTATTCAGTTTTGAATGTATTTATTTCATTTCATTTATTTATTTATTGTTTTGTTCAAATGTAATTTTTGTTTTTAACTAAATCTTGAACTTTTTCCCTATCTTTTATTCAGTTTTGAATGCATTTATTTATTGTTCGAATGTATTTTTGTTTTTAACTAAATCTTGAACTTTTTCCCCTATCTTTTATTCAGTTTTGAATGCATTTATTTATTGTTCGAATGTAATTTTTGTTTTTAACTAAATCTTGAACTTTTTTCCCCTATCTTCTGTTCAGTTTTGAATGCATTTATTTATTGTTCGAATGTAATTTTTTTTTAACTAAATTTTTAACTAAATTCAGTTTTGAATGAACAAATGTATTTTTGTTTTTAACTAAATTTTCCCATATCTTTTATTCAGTTTTGAATGCATTTATTTATTGTTCGAATGTATTTTTTGTTTTTAACTAAATCTTGAACGAATGTATTTTTTTTTTTCCCTATCTTTTATTCAGTTTTGAACGCATTTATTTATTGTTCGAATGTGTTTTTTGTTTTTAACTAAATCTTGGACTTTTTTCCCCTATCTTTTATTCAGTTTTGAATGCATTTATTTATTGTTCGAATGTAATTTTTGTTTTTAACTAAATCTTGGACTTTTTCCCCTATCTTTTATTCAGTTTTGAATGCATTTATTTATTGTTCGAATGTAATTTTTTTTTTTTTAACTAAATCTTGGACTTTTTCCCCTATCTTTTATTCAGTTTTGAATGCATTTATTTATTGTTCGAATGTAATTTTTGTTTTTAACTAAATCTTGAATTTTTCCCCTGTCTTTTATTCAGTTTTGAATGCATTTATTTATTGTTCGAATGTAATTTTTGTTTTTAACTAAATCTTGAATTTTTTCCCCTATCTTTTATTCAGTTTTGAATGCATTTATTTATTGTTCGAATGTAATTTTTGTTTTTAACTAAATCTTGGACTTTTTCCCTGTCATTTATTCAGTTTTGAATGTATTTATTTCATTTTTTTTTTTTTTTTTTTTCGAATGTAATTTTTGTAATTAAATCTTGAACTTTTTCTCCATCCTTTATTGAGTTTCGAATGTATTTAATTTGTAATACCCTTTTGCACCACTAAGACTCCTTTGTTTAAAATATAAAGTGCTCTGGCTGTAATGATGAAACCTCGAGAAACGCACCACAGAAGCCGAAAGGGATGCGGAGAGTCAATTTTTGACAGTGCCGCCGATCGATAGTTTTTAGAGTCATCCACGTGTTGAACTTTTATGATTTCATTATTAAGGCTGGTCTTCCTGTTCCTTGGCAACCGGTCCCGGGTCTTTCGCTCTCCTGGAGTTCTACTATTTTCAGCATCCCAGGATCAGCTTCATATTTTTGAGTTGCCCTTAGCAACTCAGCCTTGGCTCTTTCATTATCGATTTGCTCATTAGTTCCCCTTTTGCTAGGTATGTATGCTGCTAGCTTTAATGAACCTGCATGGAGGAGATCTCATTATTACAGGAGGGTTATCGAATGTTTCAAATAAACGACTTATTCATATATGAAGGATTTTTAAAATTTAACCATTTTTAATAGACTATCTCTGAATTAGATTAGGCAGAATTAATTAATTAGGTAGTTAATTAGGTAGTCCTGTGGTTTAAAATAAATGTAAACATGAAAGTCAATTTTTTTTTTTTTCACAGCATAATAAGGTAGTGGGGTTACAACAAATAAAAATTGTTTGTTATATTTTGTGGTTTCGTTTATAAACAAAATATTTCATAAACATGGTTATTAATGGTTTAAAAAATTATTTAATTGAGGAAATGTTCAAATAATCTATAATAATAATATAATTATGTTCATCGAAAACATTTTTTTTCCTCTTGTAGAGAAAATACAAGGAATCTATACTTAAAAATTGATAGACCTGTCTATCTATATTTCTTAAAGCTGAAAAACTACAACACTTTAAAATCCAATTTTTGTCTTTGAATAAATTATTTTGTTAACTGGTGAGTAGCTAAAAGTTACGAAAAATTTTCTGATTTTTTTTAATTAAATCAAAACAATTTTTATTTCTACCAGATTGTACTGGTCTTTTCAACATTAAAAAAAATCTCTAATGGGAAATGCAGTCACACCTGTTTTCGCGCATGGCACCAAATTGATACTTCACTCCTTATGGTATTTTGTTATCAGCTTATTATTTATTATCTGAAGTTTATCGACATATTCCACACATTTCATAAGAAATTGTATTTAAAAATATAAATAATTTATTTTCGGGTTTATAAAAAACTAAAAATGTTTTATTTTCTGTAACAGGGTAACGCCTGTGATTATCCGCTAGTTATTAATATATTTCGTTATTCTATGCACCTATAATTCCTGTTTATAATGTTAACCTTTATTTAACATAATTGTCATTCTCAAAGCCGGTAGGTTATCACTACTCCATAAAGGTATTATTATCTTCATGTTAATAGATATACGCACATATAACAGATGGGCTGAAAAGTTCATAGGCTGTCACATAGATGGCGCTACTAGTAAGATTTTTAGTTAGCCCTAACCTTCACAAGACACGTGTATAAATTTGACAGCTGTTGCACTATTAGTAATGTGAGTTATAGCATTCTTAGTGAAGCAACTTTTGTTGGTTTGAAAAAATGGATAAAAAGGAATTTCGTGTGTTAATAAAGCATTGCTTTTTGGCGAAAAAAATACTATTGAAGCCCTGGCTTGGCTTGATAAACATTATTCGGACTTTGCACCAGGAAAATCAACCGTAGAGAAGTGGTTTGCTACATTTAAACGAGGCGAAATGAGCACCGTGGACGATGCACGCAGTGGACGCCCCAAAGAGGCTGTTACCGGCGAAAACATCAAAAAAATTCCACAAAATAATTTCTGATAACCGTAAAATGAAGTTGATTGAGATAGCTGAGACAATAAAGATATCAAAGGAACGTGTTGGACATATCGTGAATGAATATTTGGATATGCGAAAGTTCTGTTCAAAGTGAGTGCCGCGCGAGCTCACAATCGACACAAAACACCAACGAATTGATGATTCTAAGCAGTGTTTGGAGCTGTTCAATCGTAATAAACCCGAATTTTTGCATCGATATGTGACAATGGATGAAACATGGCTCCATCATTTCACAATCGACAGTCAGCCGAGTGGACTGCACGTGATGAACACTAAAAATGTTATAATTTCACTAAAAATGCTATAACTCACATACTAATAGTGCAACAGCTGTCAACTTTATACACGTGTCTTTTGAAGATTAGGGCTAACTAAAAATCATATGATTTAATAATAGTAGCGCCATCTATGTGTCAGCCTATGAACTTTTCAGCCCACATGTTATGTGTGCGTACAAATTGATCAGCCTAAACATTAAAACCATCTAGTTACTCCATATTTTTCATAAGTATTTTACGTCGATATTTCACATTTTAATCAAATTTAGCATGAAGGTAGCATACATACAGAATTAAACAAAGACAATATGTTATTAAAATATGCATAACCATTTTCAAAATAAAGTAATGTAAAGTATTTTAAAAATCATCCAAAATCACATAATCATAGATTCGAATGGTCATAGCAACAACTTGTTAAACTAAAGTGACGAAAAAGGTATAGTTGCTTATCGTTTTGCATGGTCTGTCTTGTGATAGGCAACACAATAGGGTTCTATGGAAAAGAAATGTTTGAATTTTTAAAGAAGTGCACCTAAAAAATCTTTTTTTTTTAATTCCAGAAATAAGTTTGCTCTTTGAAAAGTTCTGAGTGGAATTAAAATGGGTTCATAGTTAAAATAATTGAAGTATTTTTTTCCCGGAAAAACTAAGACAATAAAAGTTTAATTAAATGACGGCTTATAAAATGTTATAGTATTTCACATCCAGGATATTTATAACTGAATTAACAGTTATATTAAGAAAACTTTTACAGATATTATTGTTAATAATTTAGTGAAGATGTTTAAAACAAAACTATTAAATCATGCATAAATACGCTGATTTCCAAAAACTAAGGAAATATCAGAAAAGGTGCAATTACACGGCCAAAAGTCAGTAAATTTTCAGGGAAAAAAAAACGCTCTACTTGGTATGAGTAAAAGGTAATGCTGCCTCATAATAGGATATGCAAATTAATGGAGCTTCTATTGTTTTACGTCTTTGAACATGAGGCCAAAAAAAAAAAAAAAGCTTTAAAAGAATTTGCAATATCTGCTAAAAGAAACTTCGCAGTGAATTTCGGGATAACCACATTTTAAATATCGACATCATTTATCTGGAGAATTGTGGCCGAATAGAAGCGGACCAGATTCAATCCTATCTAACACTATAGTTGAATCTGAGTCCTTTTATTATTCGAGAGTGTGAAATGTTTTTCTAAAAACAGAATTAAAAGGTACAACAGAGAAATGCCTAGAGCTACAAGAATCGCAGATGACCGATTTTTGGAGCTAATTGCAAGGAGACATAGAACCATTATACCAAGTCACCTCACATCTTTTGTAGCGCAACCATTGGAATCTGGTATCCAGATTAAATGTGCGCAGGCTTCACGAAGGATTGTATGCAAAAAGGTTCGGCATTGTGTGCCTCTCACACCATGACACTGAAATGAATAGCTTAATTGGACATGAACACATATCCATTACAATGGAGGTTTGTATTCTTTACTGATGAGTCCGACTTTGTCTGCATAAAGATTGGTCTAGCGAGATTCAGAAAAACGCTGTTAACCCAGTCAAATCTATGAAAGAAACAGATTTAGTTCGTCAAATGTATATATGTGGGTTGGCAATCCTTTGGATGGCATGAACTGTATATCTTCCTTAGAGAAGCCTTAATTATATAGAGTTGACATTCTTGATCCAATTCGTCCTACAACATAATGCTAGACACATAGAACTCGGATGGTGGAGAGAGTTAGCTTTATGACAAAATTATTGTGCGTATGTATTGGACAGGATATTCTCAGGACTTGAAGCCTATTGAATATGTTTAAGATGCTCCAAGAGATATTGCTGCACTTAGCCTGCCTTCTGCAATTCTTCAGTGTCTGCAAAGTGCCCTGACACAATAGTGGACTTTGCTATTAACTGAGTTGATAAATATTATCATTTTGAACATGACACATCGCTGACGTACTTGTATGTTAGAGATAATCACACCCTATATTAAAGATCATGCACTAAATTCAGATTCTATGTATTTTTTATTACATATGTTTTTCGATTTTGTGTATTTTCATGACAGAAAATATGCCTAATATTTTTCTTTTACGCCTAATTTATCAAGTACTATTCGATTAATGCCTTTGTTAACTTCATAACATTTCATTGAATAAAAATTTTAAAATCCCTGATTTTCTGATTTTACAAATAAAATCCTTTTCACTAATAACTGAATAATGAATCAGTAAATTATTTAAATCAATTCACATGTCTTTGCAATTTACACAATTTTAAAGAGGCTTTCAGCAGTTTTCATTGCAGTGAATCATTTTTGAATGCAAATATTTCCAAAGATGTATTATAATGGCGTGTTAATCTGAATAATCGGATCTACATTTCCAATTTAAAGACTGGAGAAGTCTTAATCCAAATTCATATATTTACTTTGAAATAAACATTTTAATTTATTGTATGTAATATTATAATTATAGTTCATCCCTTTTTATTAAAAGAATTATTTGTTTTCAATTATTTTAATTGTACAGTCATACTGTTTAAAACTTAATTAACCATTTATTATTGGTAAATTATTTTCTTGAAGTCAGATTTACAGTACAGTTTTATTTCAAAATTGATATTCTTCATAGCTTCATTCAGGTGAAAGATTTTAACACCTGAATTTTCTTAAGATATTATAAAGATATTTCAAAAATTCTATAGATTTAAATCTAATTCTTCAAAATGGAAATTTTACAGTTTTAAATTACACCTTATTTACGCGCTTTTATTTTATGAGTTTTGATGAAATAAAATGCAGATTTTCAAAATAAAATTTTTAACTTTTTTTTCTATGAACTCATTACAACACAAATAACAAACGGCTGAAATCGCGGATAATTTGCCAAAGATCCTACGATTATCTCCTTTAAATGTGCTTTTTACAAGGTGAAAAAAAATTTAAAGATTTATTAATCATACTTTTCTAAAATAACAAATTATTAGGTTCTCAATTTTTATGCTAAATATTCTAATCTCATCAAAACATATATTCAAGAAGCTTTCAACAACATTCAATATACTTCAATTAAAACTAAACTGCTCTTAGTAATTGCATTAAAAATAATAGAATAGAGATTCAGAGTTTTGAATTATAGGAAATGTTATTATTTTAATAGGGTCATGGGAGATAGGGCAGTGAAGATTCCGTTTTCCATAAAATCTCATAATTATTCATAGGTATTTTGCAGTGAGGCAGTTTTCTGAAGTTTAACAATTGATTACATTTAAATTGTGCAAATTATTTTCTAAGCTGAATTACTCATTGTTAAACAAATTTTTAAAAAAGTCTAAAACCTCCAGTGACATCTTTGTTAAGCCAGTCATCAAATTTAATTAATTTCCACAATCCTAAGACACCTTGCTTACAAGACAGATAAATACAGTTTAAATCTTAACTGTTTAAATTTCAAGTGACAATGAGTATACAAAAATGCATTTTAAATCAATTAATATTGATAACATCAAAAATGTACATTTAATCTCAAAAGTAATTTATAAAATTTTCTATTAAAATGTATATTTAATCTCAAAAGTAATTTATAACATTTTTTATTAAAATGTATATTTAATCTCACACGTAAATATATTTTTTTAATAGAAAATTTTATAAATTAATCTCAGAAGTAATTTATAAAATTTTCTATTAAATGACCGGCAAAAATTGGGGAACAATAGAACATATTAAAACAAATTTTTTTTTATTATTATTATTATAAATTTTGTGAAAAACACAAAATTCTCACTTGGAAAAAATTGTATTCAAATATAGCCATGATCACACCCCAACATATTTTAAGATTCAAGAACAATAAAAAGTTTTGTTCCTGGAAGGGAAGTAACAGTTCCAGTATGCAGATACTTGTCCTCTAAAAGAAACTTGATTTAATTTTAACAGATTTTTATTTAAAAATCACTTGAAAACAACACCTTACACAATCATATTAAAATAAAATATGTAATCTAAAGAGAAGATGGGAAAACATTGTTTTAATTATTTTAACTGTTGTAGAAGAAAATTAATCATTATCTCAAGAAACTATTGCATTTAAAATATAAATTGGACAACTCATCTTGCATTTTTATAGATTAAATAACAGGTTTATTTACTTTATAAGAGTAAACATTTCATAATAAGACCTTCCAATATAGTCACCAATTTATAAATTGTTCTCTTTCATCTTATTTATGCTATGCTTATTTAAACTGAACATGAAGTTAAATTACTTTATTTGAAGCCATATATTATAATTTTATAAAAATACATTTAAGTTAAGTTCTGTTTTTAATCTTTATTTACAACTCGAAACTTTTAAATTGATAATTTTAATTGCACGCTTCATAATCTTAGTAGGATACCACAGCTTGCTTACTATCCAAGTGATTTTGGAATCAATTAAGATATATAATTTCCTTTAAAAAAATTGTATATATACTTTTTTTAATATATCCGAGTCCTTTTGCATACTAAAATACAATTGCAATACAAAAAGCTATTTTATAAACAAAAAAATTTAGAATTAGATCTCCTTTCTTTAAAAATAAAAAAAAAATTATTTTTATAAAAACTCACAATATATATATATATAATTACATAGTTTAAAGTCTGGAAGGAATTAGACTATAGAAAGATTCCTATATTGTTCCACAAAAGAAGAAAATCATTAAAACAAGTTATTTTTATTCTTAATTTTACTAAATATAATACTTAAGAGTGTCATCAAATCATATTTCTGTCCATATTCTCCCAATTTCAAATATATATATATGATAATCACATAAAATTAAGAGTATGACTTTTTAAATTAAATTTTGCATTTATATTTTTATATTTTAAATTTGCTGGGCAGAATTAAACAAATTTCTGATTTCTTAAAGAATAACAATTGCAGTAGAAATGTTATCTCACCTTAAATTTGATAAATATTTAAAAAATCGAAAATAAGTCATAATGCATAAGTTAAATTTTTTCATATGAGGCTAAAAAAATGTTTCAAAAACATACTAGATAAACTTCAATCTAAATAGAAAGAAATAATAAAATCTAGAATTTTTTTAAAATTAACAGTTGTGCCAGTGGTACATACATCTGAAAAAGACTATGAAATAAATATTCTCCTAAAAAGCTATAAGTATGTTTACAATAAGACAAATAATAAAATTTCAAACATACACAAAATGCTACACAAAAATTGTGAAATAATTTCAAAATGCAAAAATTTTTTTAGAAAAAATTTATTTACAGATTATTAAGATACAAAAATAGTAGCAGAAAAAGGTTAGATTCTGATAATTGCAATATATTTTCTATTTATGCATTCAAATATACCATTAAATTAGAAACCATACAAAATGAGTATCACATTAATCAGATTTCAAGCAGTTTATGTCTTACTGTGTGGGCTGGCAATACCTAACACCATTTACCTGAAAATAGAAAAATAAAAATTCATGACTAAATAATTTAATATGACTTACAAAATAAAATAAATTCATTACTACAAAAGAAACAGAAAAGTAAAAATTGTTAAGTACTATAACTATCATTAAATATTTACTTTTCTAAGAAGAACTAAGAAAAAAAAATGATTTCTAATTTATTATGCATCTTAAAAACATATATCCTTCAACACAAGAAATATTATTTCTATTTAAGATATATTAATATGTTTAACAAGTTGAATCAATCTTAAAATGTTAAATAAAAATAAATTTAAAAAAGTATACTTTGTAGAAAATTTTGATCTTTGCAGACATATTTTGCAGAAAAGAAAGATTAATTGATGAGTAAAAGAAAGATAATTTTTGTAAAATTTGTAATTTTTTTAAACGTTAAGATACTTTATATATATATATATATATATATATACAAAAGTAAGAGTTTTTAACTTATTTAGGGAGGAATTAACAATATACTTTTTTCAACTAGCAAAATTGAGTTTGGTAACTTTTGTTGACAATTCAAAATTAGGATATGAAGACTAAAATGATATTCGAATTTTAGTTTTTATGAAATAAATGATATTAATAAAATAAATTTTATCAAATCCTTTAAACAAAAAAAAAAAAAAAAAAAAAAAAAACATTACAAAAAAAGAAACTTAAATGAAAACTTAGCTGGTAAAAAAAAGGCTAAAAATAAAATTTAGATGTTCTAACAAAATCTTAGAAAATTAAGATTTGAAGGAACTTGAATTAAAATTTAATATTAAGTGTATTCAAAATGCTTTCAAGTCTAAAGAAGAGAGAATTCTATATGTTGATGTCAGGCCTTAAAACATCTGTAAAGGGAAAGAAAAATAAGAATGTTCTCTTAAATCAAATATTTAAAACATTCTCAATTTTTTTTAACTATTGTTAACCTAAGGAGGAATACAAAAAGTTATTATTAAAATTACAAATAAGTATAAGCTGTATGTCTTAATTAACAGTTGTCTTTAAATTTCTCTCTTATAAATCTTAAAACATAAAATTCATTTATTGCATAGTCAAATATCAATAAAATAAAAGATTTAAAATTAACCCAACAGCATTTTTTAATTTTTAGAAGTATTTGTTCATTGGTTGGTAATGCAAATTTAGACTGCCATCATTTTAAATATGAATTCAATCGATATATATATTCACTTATAGGAATTATTTTCTTTTCTTTCAATCATTCCTTGAATATCTAATTATCTAGGTTATTGTTTTTTTTTAATTTCTCTCCCAATCACCATGATAAAATATAGCAATTAATTAACTATTTTTATTAAAGTATTTGCTGCATATCATAATTTAGTTAAATTTGATATGTTTCCAAGGATACCAATGTGTGAAAACATAATGAGAATTATGATTTTGGAAGTTTCTCTATTTTTAGAGGGCCAGGCAGTCAGTCAAAAAGTGGAAAAGAACCAACTGCAATTGATGTTTAATTGAATAACATGCATGTGATAGAAAATTCACTATATTGTATTGTATTGTTATCTAAATACTACTGTTTCTGTATAATTCAACACATCTAGAACAAATAATGGCTTTGTAGATCTTCTAAATACCTTTTTAAATACCATATTAATTCCATTACTTTAGAACAATGCCATGTTATCATTAAATTCAACTTTCAAAGTATTCATATTAAAATAAACTAGCATATTCCCCGAAATTATATATTTTTTATATTCCATTAGTAAATTCAAAATTAAATTCATAACTATTAGTATTACATGAAATTGATATTAATTATTTAATTACATAAAATCAAAATTTTCAATAAGAAATATATCTAAATAGTTGCCATACCTTTTTGAATGACATACACAGGAAATTCTCTGATTTAATTTTTATTTCTTATGAAAAAATTAAGTTTACATATTATTGTAGTCCAAAAAAAGAACTTAAAACAAGTCATGTTTTTAAAAAATCTAGTAGTACTATTGATTATGATTATGTGAAATATTTAATGCAACTATTTCACTGAAAAGAAATTAATAACATAAACTGAGATAATACTCTCATTTATACTGGCACATATATGAACTCAATTTCATAACTGCAAATAAAAATTCATAAATTGAAAAAACATCGTTTTGTAAGGTCTTACCTTATAATCATAATCAAGAATGAACTGTGGTATCTCTAATTGATCTGGTGGTATGAGATAGTAAAGATACTCAATGCCTCCAAGAAGTTGAACTTTATTTTTGATAGATGAGGCAGTGAATGTAGTAAACCACCAACACATCAACTAAAAGAATATTAATTTTAAAATTCATTAACTTTTTTTAATATCAACCTCACAAACTAACAATTATTTTAGAGGAGAAATTTAAAGGGAACAATATACTTATTTATGCAAATTTTTGAATAAGATTAACTTGCACATTATTGAATAAGATTCAAAAATTGATTGAAAATTACATAGTTTTTTTATCAAAAGTTGGAATTATTTTTCTTAAAATCAATGGAAATTTATTTAATTACACAAAATTGAAAAAGTTATACAGAATTTTTTTTTTTTTAATTTAATCAGAAATAATAATTTTCTTTCTGTAATCTATAGTTAATACAAAATTTTCACTATTTTCAGCTGTAACAATCAAAAATCCATAGCAGTTGATATTCACCTTCCAAAAGACTTTTTTTTTTTTACATCATTTCATCATATATCAAAAACTATACATCAGTGATGCTCCTACACAATCAAGTTTTTTGAAATAAGGATTTTTAATCATATAATTTAGCTTATCTTCCAATATTTTCTCTATAATGATAAACCGGGAGTAAAAATTTATTTTGAAACTACATTCATCATAAAAAAAGTCACAAAAAAGTCTTAGCAATAAATGATCCCCTTAAAATCTTTAATGGGAAAAAAAAAAAAAACCCCAACACAAATGAGTTACACTAAGAGAGTTATAAACCATAAAAATCATTCATTAAAATAATTTTAGAATTTAAAAATAACAATGCTTTACCATATAACTTACACCAATCAAATTCAATTTTATTATATTTCTCATCCCACTGATATGCAGCCAATTGAAATAACTAAGCATAATAAAACTAATAAGAATGACTTTACAGACAAAAGTGAAATGAATTCATAATTAAGTCTGGCAATTGTTATATTTGAAGACAGTACAGAAGTTTTATCCAACAATTTCATACCCCTGTTCAATGTATTTGTTTATTAGGCAGAGTTGTTGTGCATCGAATTGGCAATCAAATGGCTACAAAAATGATAAATTCTCTTCCTAGTATCTTATTTGCTGACTCCGTTTCTTCAATTCACTAACTTAAAAATTTGTACAACAAAGACCACTTAATTTTTGAAGCTTACATTATTAAACCTTTAAAAGAAATAGAAATAATATATGATTTCCTAGGAACAGAGACAAGGTGAATATTTCAGGAAAAGAGCAAAGTACTTTGTAAAAGGTGCTTTCAATTTCTAAATTACCCTAGAGGTAAGCATATCTAAATACAACTGAAAAAATACATAAAAAAAAAAAAGAAAAGTTTTTTTTAATAAGTTAATAAGTAGACGAGTATACCATGGTGTAAAAAGCGAGCACCACAGAATTTTTTTTTCTTTCTCTGAAAAAAAAGTTAAACTGTAAACCTTTTAGTGTGTGTATATTGTTTTGACAATGAATTCATGATTTAGAATTTAAGAATTCTTGTTAATATCACTAATATATGCTTCAATGCTTTATTTCAATTGTATCATAGTTTAAAATTATATATATATATATATATTTTTGTTGTCTTTTTTTTTATGTAACTTTTCCCTTACTTATACAATTTTTGTGTGTGTGTCATTTCAAAATTACTCAGTTTTTATCAGTTCCTGATAATTTAGTTATCTTTATAGATTTTTTTCACAAATTAAATAGATTATGCAATTGAACTATTCAAGGGGCACAAAATATATAACATATTTAATTGCATACATACCAAAACCAATATAAGGACTCTTCAGCCAAATTTCTGAGAAACACTGGCTTGTGCTGTGGTCATTTATAGAAACAAAACCAATATTTTTACTTTTGTAAAGTTTATGAATTCTTGTCAATATGATTAATGTATAGTTATGTGCTTTTTTTAAAATTGAAACCTAGTTATATATATTTTTTATTATTTAAACTAAGTGATATTTCTCTAAATTTTTTCATGTAGCTTTGCTCTACTTCTTTTATAATTTTCCTTTTCTTGAGCTTTAAAATTTGGTTTGGTTTGTTGCTCTACTGACAATTTTTTGCACATTAAGGATAATTAGACCAGGACCTACAGTTTAAAGTGGATTCTAAACCACTAACAAACGTCCATGTCACCATCAGAATTTGAACTTGAAACTTGTGGCACTAAAGGCTACAGCGCTAAACATTTAACTTAAAACTTGAAAAGTAGCCTGATGGCCAACTTGTAGAGTGTATGTGTATTAAATGAAAAGAACATTCAATTAGTTCAGACTTATAAAAACAAGATATAGATTGGTCACAATTTTGTGAGATAAAGTGGATATAAAAAAAAGTTATTCTAATATTTTAAATAATTAGAATAACTCATTGCAGAGTTTATTTGCAAGAAATATTTTTATCTTAACTAAAAAGATTACTAATAAATTTGCAAAGATCTTTATATCTGGCAACAATTTGAAACACAAAAAGAGCCATTTTGTTTTGTATCAAACAAACACTTTCTCTTGTACATTTTACCAACAACCATCTTGTATTTGAATGTAGCAAAATTTGGGCATTTAGATGATTTCAAAGCTTGATTGAGGTTTAAAGAATAGATTTGAAATGTGAGATGTTACAATAACCCCATTTAGTATTTTATAACAGTTTTAGTAACATATGGTGAAGTGTGCACATTGTTACTCAACAAATACATGAACTATAGCATTAATTTGCTTATTAAAGTTAATAGATTTCAACTCATTTGATTAAAATTATTAAAGATAATAAAAAAGCAAAAATGTAATTTTTAATTGTCAGTTTTTAATAATTTTAGTTGACATTTTTATTGGAGGGATTACATATTGATTAGTGGGACTTTTTTAAAATTATTGATAGATTCTGTAAGCAAACTTTGGGATAAAGAACTCTCCAAACACTGTGCTGTATCAAATAACTATAAATGCTGTTGCATTTGCATAGAGACATTTGAAAAAGTCAATAATGTTGCTTCAATTAGATATTTAAGACCAAAAAATTTTTCTTAACTCAAGTGTGCAAACTTTTTTTTTATCAAGAAATACTTGTCTAATGCAATTGTTAAGTGATATACATAAACAGCCAATTTGTAGCAAATTTTATAATTCTCTATATCTCCAAATATTTCATTTCACAATATAATAGGTTATTAGATATTAATGAAATTAATTAGGGAGGAAATTAAATGTAATATAATGCAACAGCCAAATAACTAATAAGAATGATCATATTTTACTGAATCCCCAGTTGTTAAAAACTTAAGATTAAAGATTATAACATAATTCCAATAACACAAACAAGCAGAAAACCACTTTAAAACCTAATGAAAACTTTTTGTAGAATGAATCCAGAACTATTTAAATTCGATAAACTACTGTTTGATAACATGGAACATTAAAAAAAAAAAAAAAAAAACATACACACACACATACATTTAAAGTGTACACTAGTGAAAATCCTGGTATAGAAATTATATATAATAAATTTTTATAATTAAATTAGAATTTTCATAGCATATATAAAAAATTTTATAGCAGTATTTTAAAATTTTTATTTTATATTGTCTGCTAGTCTTGGTTGCTTCACTTATATTACCTTAAATGAAGAATAAAATAAGGTGCCAAAAACTAAAAATGAATGAAAAAGAACTAATGAACTTATTTAAAAGAATTAATTTGTTCCATATTATTGACAAAATAAAATATATAATTAATATTTTTAAGTTTATTTAAAATCAAATATGAATATGACATATTTTGTTATCCATTTTTACTCAGAGTATACTATAATATACAAACATATTTATTACTTCTTAGATGCAATTGAAATAAAAACAAGATCTTTCTTTCCCAACTTAAAAAAAATATAACTATTTTAAAGTATTTCTAAATACGATAAGTTCTAGTTTAATTGATCCGTAAAAAAATTAATGTACCACATTACAGAAAAGAATCAGATATTCAAAATTTGCTTTATAGAATTTTTTTTTCCAATGCATTCAAATAAAAATTTTAATTGAATGAATGTTAATATTCAATGAATAAATAAATATTATTAAATAATTATTAATAGACAAAATACTATTAATCTGCATTTAATATGCTAACTTTTTTATTCCCCTTAATTTGCAAGTATTCAGATGATTAGCAGTTACTTTCAGAAACAGTGAGGTCTTGTGCTACTATATGTTAAAATTAAATCTATTATTTATAGTCAATCAAATTTATTTATTATAATCAATTCATCAGTTCAATATTTATAATCAATTAAAAATTTTATATAAATTCAAGATCTTGATAAACAATACTTACTCTACTCCAAAATGTAGGATGAACAATATAAAATGTCCTCAAATTCTTTTTGTATTTATACTCTAGAATACTATAAACATCTCTCAGAAATGTTAATGATGGATTATTTTCGTTTGTTGTTAGTGTATGGAAATATACAACAACATAATCTTTTTGTACAATAGAATCAAGAGTAAGAATCATATACATGACAGCCTGGAAACAAAATAAAAATAATTAAAAAATGTAATAAATCAAGAAAATAAAAATTAATATTTAAAGAAAAATAACATTACAAACAACTTAGCATGAAAAAGTTTAACAAAACAATTTATTAAACATTGCAAAAAATATATATACATATAAAATTGTATATTTATGTATTTAAGTTTATTTACAAATATAATACAAAATTATTACCTTATTTAGATCAACTTGGTTTACTTTGAATCGCTGACCAATAAATACAACTACTGGTCTGCCATACTTGTCTTCACCACTACGGAATAAACACCCTAAGTTAGCTATGGAGCGCAGATCTTCATTTCTAGCTTTACGGAGTAATCTCTCATATCTGTAAATAAGAAACAAAACATATATCCATACTCAATAGAACATTATTCTCTCAATATATATGTCAATATTATTTGTATATTAATATTATGTTAATATTAAAGACAAATATTCCCTACTCCATGACACAAACCATCATATTACCCTTGTTACTTTTAAAATAAATGGTAGGAATTCATGGCATGTTCTAAATAGTTAAGAAAAACTAACTGTCAAGGTTTATATAAGCTACATGATTTATATGTAAGTAGTAATGCTTAAGCAATATTTTAAATTTAATGTAACATGATACTGAAAATTTCATATCACGAAAATTTAAAAACTAAATATTTTACAAGATTACTTATTGTGTTAAATGTTTTCCGATTCAACTTAAATTCAACCAATCTATAATCTGAAGATTATATATTAAAAAACCTTAGAATTTTGCGACGTAAATGATATGCTACTAATTACAATCTAAGGACATTTTTTTCCAATAAGTCACAAAAATTAGTTCTATAACACCCCCAAAAAAAAAAAAAAAATGTAATGGCAGAGCTTTTGAGTTTGGAAAGATACACTTCCTAACAAAGAAATATAGCAGTTGTGGAAAATGGAAAAGTATCAGATTTTTACAAGAAGTAGATTAAATGTAACACACATAGTAAATTCGAGTATGCCTGTGGATGAAAATATATATTAAAACTCTTTATAGGAGACGAAATTAATAATTGTGATATTAATAAAAAATTGCCATCTCTCTAGCAAATATGAAGAATGCAAATATTCAGAAAAATATCATCTCTTTGCTTTTTATCATAGTTCTCCAATGACTGCTTTCCTTTCAGGTCCCAGTATCTTAAATTTAGGTAATTTTTTTTTCCATAATGCTCTTTCAAACTAAAAAAATATATTAGTTTTATGACCTAGGTATAAAAACAGAACGTGATTAGTATACGGTATGTCAAAGATCAGGCACATATCAGAGGTTCAAACAAGTCTTTTTTTTATTTTTTTTTGAGCCAAAAATTATGCCTGCATGTTATATGACAGGAAATTTCAGCACTAGTTTTAGTTTAGACCTTAAATTTTAGTATCTAATCACTTAAAGCAGAAAAGCTAATAAATCAAAGGGGGAAAAGTTAAATTTAAAGTTTGATAAAATTTAGAAATCAAGATATTATGAATACATTTCATAGCAGAAAAATTCTTTGTAGAGTGCTATATAGTAATTCAATTAAAAAACTACATAACTAACTTTGTCTTTCTTTGTAATTCAGAACTCAAATCATCAGATGTATGGTTGTATTTCTGGGAACCACTGCGATGTCTATCTAAATCTCCATGCATTTTTGCAAATGGTGTTTTACCTATTGCAACAGATGACTGCAATTGAGCTGCCAAATCAACACTTTCTTCCACTTCTAAAATATAAGTATAGTACAATTAATTAAGGGGTGAAAATGAAATGAGCAACAAAATTAATGCACTATATATTAATATTAAAATAAATTATCAAAGAAAAATTCTATTACCTTGATAGAAAATTTAAAAAATTTCAAACCACTAAAAGTTTATTAATTTAAATAAAAAAAGTTATTATTCCTAAGCTATTGAGTAAAGAAATATAGTAGTAACTTGATTTATCAACAAATACGCTAATGATCTAATCCAAAACATTTATTAATGAACTTTTTATAAAACAAATTAAGCAAACATTTTGGAATAAGAAGTACTAAATAAATGAATATTATATTATATTATTTTATAATAGGAATTTATGCAATATAAAGTAAATATGTTTTTTAAAAAAATCAATAAAAATTATTACAAGTCTGAGATATTTTTTAAATCCAGACTATATATCTATATCTAAATCAAAAGCTTTGAGAAGATTTTGAAAATTTTATTCAGATATTAGCAATCATGATTTGAACAGTTGCAAACTCCTATTAGAACAAGGACAAAATTTGCCTATTTTCCACATTAGTATATCGTTTACTGCAGTATATACATTTGTTGGATATTTTTTATTGAGTACTCAAACACTAACTTAACTTCAGAATTTGTTATTGATGTGGCTTACATTTAAGATAATGCTATTTTGTTATTATTCAACAACTTCTTTATAAATAATGTAAATATAATTTTGCCTTAAATAAAATAAATAGGTATATGGGCATGGTTACTTGGTTGAAAAATATTAATTATTAGAAGCTATTTAATAATTTTAACAACTAGCCTTAATATTCTAATTGCCAAGATGGATTGCTTCAACCAAAACACAATCAAACAATTATATCAAAATAACTATGCACCATGAATTATGAAGATGCAAGCTCATTTGATTCTTTAAGATTTATTGAAGGAAGCGATTTAAAATAAAGAACCTGTGAATAAAAAAATTATAAAAATAGTGTATGTGTCAACAAAACTTAAAGGAAGAAAAATATAGCTTCCAGAATAATTATTATTAGCCTAACAGTGGAAAAAACAATAATTTACAAAGAAAAAGGCAAAAGGAATATGAGAAGTTATAAAAAAAAAAAATAAATAATAAAAAAAAATTTAAAAAAAAATAAATAAATAAAAACCTTGCTTTGAAGTTGCTAGAGAGAACAGGTCTGTTGTTAGATTTGCTAAAGTTAAAAAAAAAAAAAAAAAGCAAATGATAGTATAGATGAATATTTGGTAGGTCCCAAGGACTGCCATTACAGAAAGACTAAATGTGTACAGAAATGCGTAGTAAATGTATTACAGAAAGAGAATTAGTGAGATACTGGTGGAAGATTTACCAGAAAATTAGGAAACAGTTGTGGTAGAATAAGTTTCACAGATTTGAGACAAATGCTGTTAAATATTAAGAAAAAGAACAAAAGAAGAAAATTGGAAGTCTGGAAAACTTATAAATTGTAAGCAAATTCAAATTATGTTTTAACTGTCACAAACCAGGGCATTTACAGAAAGACTGCAGAAATGGCAAGAATGGAGGAAAGATGAACCAAGGAAGATCAAATACAGTAATAAATAACAGGAATAAAAATAAACGCAAAAATTTCAAAAGAATTTAATTATTCAAAAAAGAATTTATTATAACTGAAATAAGTAACAGATGAGCTAACAGAATTGCATTTGGATTCAGTATGTACATCACATATTACTCCCAATAAAAGTTAGATAGTGAATTTTCAAGAAAGCTAAATTATAAATGTGGCAAAAGTCTAGAACCCACTTCTGAAGAGATATTAAGGCGATTACAACTGAAGAGGTCTTAAGGTTACAAGATTTGTTGTATTCTAAAAACTGGGGCATAATTTAATGTGTGTCAAATATTATAGAAAATAAAAATGAGGCCAAGCTTAACAACAAAGGAGTATATATTTATAATAAATATAAATATATACATAAATATACATATTTATAATAAATATAAAATATAAATATAGTATGTAAAGGTGAGTTCAATATAATGGAAAGTGAATTGTGACACCAACAATTAGTCATGTAAATCCAAATTACATTGAAATGATGTTGAATGATTAGGTCTTCGATTCGAGGGTGACATTAGTATTTGTGATGCATGAATAAGAGGAATAATTACAAGTTCTTTCTATGAACTCACATCAATGGAAATAACTAAAGAACTTCCCGAAGCATTACATATTGATCTTTGTGGTCTACTCAGAATTTAATTATTAAAATTGAAAAATATATTTTGACTGTGGTTGACCAATATTTTGTGGAGTATCCAAGAACCAAAAGTGACATCAGTGGAGTTCCACAAAGCCTAATAAGACATGAAAATGAATTGAAGCTTAATATCAAAAGGAAAAGGAGTGATAATGCTTCAGAATTTGTAAATAAGAAATGAGACAATTGGAGATAAAAAAATATTGAAGCATAAAAAGACTGTATTCCACTTATAAAGAAGCAATGGATTTGTTGAGAGGGCAAACAGAACATTACTTGACAAAGCAAGAACTTTATTAATTGTTAGTCATCACTTAAATTTTAGAAAGTAGTTACAAAAGTAGAATAAATGCTCAACATAATTCCAACAAAGAATCGAAATCACAAAACCCCTTTTGAATTCTAAGAAACCTTCAATCAGACATATTAAACCATTTGAATGCCTTGCATATTATAAAGTTGATAATAACAAACAGCATAAATCAGAGACTAAAGCGAAAATAGGAGTTATTACATATTATCTGAGTGAAAAAAAGTAATAAAAGGGAAAAGTGAAAGGTATATGAAATATATATAATATAACATTTGATGAGAATAAAAAAGGATATGTCACAAGTGAAGAACAGAAAAATATATAAATTATACAGAAATATATTACTATGGGATACAAAGAATGAATCAAGAAGAAATTATTTAACACAAAATGTAGGAACAGGATGCACATCAAAATACAAAAGTAGAAAACAGGAAATAAATGGAGATAATTATTCAAACACACAAGACAATAATATACAGATCAGATGGCTTTAGATATAGAAAGTATTAGGTGAAGATACAGATAATATGGAAGACATATTAGAAACAGAAAGATGCTTACAAGATATAATGATTACATATTGTATTCAGCAATGGATTCTACACCAGAAACTTATCATAATGCACTGATAAGGTACATCAAAGAAAAATGGAAACAAGTAATGAATGATGAAGAAAATAATTAATTTAATTTTTATAGTGTTTAAAAACTCACTTGAAAGACCTACTAACAAGTAAGTAATCAAAATTCAATGAATGTATAAAATAAAGGATTCTGATATTGTAAAGTAATACATGTTTTAAGATAGTAAATAATAAATAAAAGCAATATAGGCTTCCTAAATTTCATAACAAAATTCAGCAGCTGCAACAGTTAGAAATGACCTTAAAACTATCTTCAAAATCAACATCTTGTCTATGGTAGGAATTGGATGTGGCTAAACTGATTTGAGATTGGAATTTGATTTGAAACGAATTGATTTCGGAGACACTTTTATCCCAGTGATAAAGTAGAATACCTTAAGGGTATTTCTAAATGTTGCAACAACTAAAAATTCCATTATGAAATTCTTTGACAAGACAAAAGCATATCTAATTGGAGTATTGGATGAAGAAATATGCACAATGCTGCCAAAAGGCTATCAATTATCCGATAAACAAGTGCATATAATTATGAAAAGCATTTATGGATTACCACAACCAGAAAAATGTTGGTATAACAATTTTAAAGAGATCATAGGAATAGTGGGTTTTAAAAGCTTAAAATTTGATCCAACAGTAGATGACAAAAGAGAAGGAAATGAATATATATCTATGAAATTTTAGTAATAACAAGTTCAGAGAAATTGGTCAACAAGGCTACAACAGGCATACACAAGAAAATCCAAATAAAAGGATACAACAGACAGGAATGTTTTTAGGAGTGGAGATGAAATAAAAAACTAAGATCATATTATCCCAACAGATGTTCGAAAAAAAAATTCTTGATATGTTTAGAACAGAAAACAATAATATAGTCAAGACCCCAGGAATAGCAGGAGATACACATTTGGACGATTCAAAAGATTTAAGACCTTTTTCAAAGCAGAAGTATCAGGAGGCAATGGGTTCAATAAATATACCTTGCAACAGGAACTCCAGATGTTGTTAATAATGTATGTAAAACTATGCCAGTACAATAAGAATCATAAAAAAGACTGAAGTAAAAAGCTTTTTAAGAAGCTATTTGAAACGAATTACAGCTTACTGTCTAAAGAAAAATGGCACAGAAGGTAAATTGAATGAATGAAGTTATTCAAGCTGAAGTAAAAAAACAGATGGGAAATTCTTACAGTGGATATTTTCTAAAGATTATGTAATCATTTGTTTGCAGAAAGAGCAGTAACCAATACTGGGTAGCATTATCGTCAATGTTGGCTGAACTAATCGAAGTATGTGACTGTGCACATGAAATGAGATAAATGGAAAACTTATTAAAAGAGCCAGATAAGATAACCAAGACAGAATGACCAATTGTTGCTAAAACCGAGAGTAAAGTTTTGATGGATTTGATAAATAACTAGAAGATGAAATGCTGTATAAAGCACATAAACAGAAAGCTCTATTTCATCAAACATATAAAAAAATTAAGGCCTTAACCTTAAACATCAAATTAAGGCATTAAACTTGAAGAGAGATGCTATGACTAAATACTTATCTCATGATAGATTAAGTATAGTACAAGACTAGTATAAAATCAAAACTATGAACTGTTTGAACTATTAATGATAAAAAATATAAGAGAAGAGAATTTGCTACATATTTTTCATTAAGTATCCAAAAGACAAATCAGTAATTTGTGACTGCTTTGGTAGTATGTGGCTGTTATAAGTTAAATGTCTGCTGCATTATTTAAGTTAATGTCTGCACTGATGCCCTCTATTAAGACTGTATAAAAACATCCCAATAAATAAATCCTTTAAATAAAACAAATATATATTCACCAATATTTTCTAAGTAAAAATAGTATTGTATTTGGATATAGCTTTTTTCTAATATAACACAAAAAAGTGCAAGAATAATTACGAAAATATTTAATTAGCAAAGAACTTGGTTAGAATGAGTATAAAATGTTTTACAAAGAATATATTTTAAATAAATATAAAAAATAATTATAATACTTGACTAGCCTAATTAACAAAGCAATTTTCATCAGGCTAAATGTTTACCAAATAATTTATATGTATACTTTTAATAAAGATAATTTTTAAGTTTTAAAAAAAGTTCAGCATCATATAAAAGAATTTATTGTTTAAATAATTAGCAATTTCTTTTACTAATACATAGAGAAATTTTTCAAACCTTCCACAACTTTAAAAGGTCTTTCAACAATTCGCATTTGTCTTTCTGGAATGTATGCTTCTCCATTTTCTCCACCAATATCTCTTGGAAGATAATACAAAGCATATTCTTCTTCCTCTTTAGATCTTGGATAGTACAAAGGCATCAGAAGTTCATAAATACCAACATCAACATCTTCCACAGCAAAAACAATCAAATCAAATGCAGGGCCATATTTTTCTAAAAATCTTCGAACTGTTCCTACACATAGAATGAAATAATCTTGTCAGTACAAGCAAAATCAAGTGTAAAACTGATTTATAACTTTTATAGAAGTAAAACTTTTGAAGAACTCGATAATAAATTTCATTAAAAAAAAATTAGATTTGTTGCATTTGAAATAGATAAAGCAGCTAGATTAAAAACATGTTTGGAAAAAAAAAAAATCAAGTATAAAATAAATCCAGTAGAAGTTTCAGTAGTGAAAATTTACTACAAATATTCATCAATTCTATGACATGTATAAAAAATAATTTTATTGTAAAAATAGACACTGTGGTTACCATTATATAAAAAAACAATTACTGTAACTAAAATAAACAACCAATGCAAACAAATTTTGCTTTGATATTCATTACTGATATAAATAGCTACTGAATTCCACATTTTAAATTGAAGAACTGAAAAATAAAGTTAAATAGCCTAAATAATGCCAATAGTATAGTAGAAAAGGTGTTAATAGTACATACAAGTAGTAGTAACATTATAGTAGTAAGTCTCAGATTTTATAACAAACATCTTCTAAAATTAATACACAACTTTTTCTTTAAATATCATAAATTACTACCATATGTTAATAAACACTATGGTAGACGTAACATAGTTTTTTAAAACAATGAAAAATTCACTGATAAATATGGTTTGCCATTATGGTTAACTGTTTAGAAAATTCTTATATTTACTTTTCAATTATGTTTCAAATAAAACAAAAGAAATATTTTTAATACTAAAAAAACCTAAAAAAAATTGCCTGCTAAATTACTTCATTTAGCACATTTAGTACAACAATTTGTTCCAAGTACTATAATTTGGTATTAATATTTTAATTGACTTACGAAGAGCAATATGTGCTCCATCATGAGGTGGGTAGTTCCTTCTTAGTGAGTTGATAACACACAATCCAACTTGACCTAGATTATGTTCCCTAAAAGAAGTAAAGAAAAAGATAATTACTAATTTTTATAACAGCTTCAACATCTGAAAACACAAAACAAGGAAATACAATAATCATATCAACCCCTTATTAAAAAATTTATTAATGAAAATACACATTTCTTAAATATATTGTGGATTTGAAAAGTAAACAGGCAAGTTTAAAATATCTATTCATCTTCTGCAGAATATATTTGTAAATAAATATTTTGCATACATAAATATACATAGAAAATAATCAATCAACTAAAGATGGATATCATAATATCTCAATAATTAACAAAATAACTCTAATAATATTTTGTCCTTTTATATAGAGTAAGCATTGTTATGAATAAAACTTACCATATCAAAAATATACCATATTACCATACTTTCCTACCTATAATTCACAACATTATATATCCATAAGGCATAACTTCCACCCTGACAAAATAAAAGTATTTATAAAAGTTGCACATGATTGGAACTTATTTCTTGATGTATATCAGTCAAGTTTTTAAATCCATAACATAAAATTGACATGTTTTTCAGTTTCAAAGAAAAAATTTTTGATGCTGCCATTGTATAAAAAAATTATGTAATAAATTTCAATGGAAAGCAGAAAAAAGAAATACATTTAAGAACTATATAGGGATAAAAAAAAACAGTATTTTCCCAATGATTTCCTAATATTTGCTAGAAAGAGAAAAACCTTGATTAGTATCATAAGTAATTAGTTTGGCCTTCTGCAGAGTGTTCTTAATTATCATTACAGCTTTATTCTAAGATTATTTCATCTACTAGCACACACTGATGTATGATATGCATTGCATTTTATTTACTTTTGTAAACGTCCGACTACCATTCATTTGTTCACAGCTGTTAAGTTTCTTTCTATATGGTAAAAGATTGCCATTTTAATATCACACAGTCCAGTTAAATTTACAGCATTGAACAAATCTTAAAAAGAAATCACAAAACTAGTTAAAAAGAACAAGTTGTAACATGAAAACTGGAATTAAAGGTCAACTATGCATACAATAAAAACAGTAATTAAATGACAACTGTTAGTCAGTATAACAGTTTGACAAATTACTAAGATGCAGTTTCTAAAGGATGTTGACACTCAAATGAGAGTAAAATAAAATACGAGTAATCAAAAAATTTATACAACTGAAATCACAACAAGCATGGTTTAATCTGGCAGTAGTCATATAAATTTTATATACATTAAGTATTAGTTCAATTGTTTTTTTTAAGAAAGATCCTTTACTAATAACACATAAAATGTATTTCAAATTACTATAAATATTCAGGTCTAAAGGAATAAATATCTCTGAAATGATATATATATATATAATAAAGTATTTCAGTTTCAAGCCATAGGTATGTCATTTTGGAATATTATTTTAAATCCAAAATATTTTTTATAACTAAACATTTTTCTTTCAAAACTAAAAATGCAAGTGAAACTATGAATTCAATCAGGTTATTTTAAGAGACAAATAACAAATTACTTTTTACGTTTTATCAAATATAACTAAGCAAAGAAACAAGACACAACATAAACAAGTAATATAAAAAAAATAATTTTTAAGTCAATTCCTACTTTTTTTTTCACTATATTGCAGAAAGACTTTTATAAATAATTTTCATTCATTTTTTTTAAGTTTATCTGTCGCCATCTATTGGCAGATATATGCCACTTAAATCTAAAAAAAAACTAAAATTAATTATTTAAATTTAATGAATGAATTAATATTTGAAAAAACTGTATTAACATCAAGTGTCATCCACTACAAGTTAAAAAAAAAATGTATTTGAACTTGGATGGATGAATAGAAAGTATTTTATGAATGATTGAAAATTTGAACAAAATATATAGGGGGAGTGTGAGCTAATAGAAGGAATTGAAAAAAAGGGAGAAAAGTAAATAATCTGAGAGTTCAATGGGCAGTACTGCTGTCTACTCGAATGAATCAGTTTCATAAGTTAAGTGAATATTATTTAATTTGTCTTAAAATGAAGATCAAATTCTTCAATTAAGTTGTTGCAAATATAAGGTAGACTTTTAGGGTAAAACTATCCTAGATTGAAGGGTGTGCAGGAATCGTGTGACTGCTACCAGATTCAAAAATATAATTCTTCTGAAATTTGTTCACAGAATCATATGCTATCAAGTTATGGAGAAAGTAGATGTCATAGATCTAAAAATAAATAAAATTAACCAAAACAAAAGGAAAGAATCAATATGCTTTTCACGATTATAATTTATGGTCCCAAATTTTATTTCCAAATTTTATATAACAAATTATTAATATAGAAATATTAATATTATATTAATTAAGAGTAAATTTACTCTTATTGATAGCAATGGTAAGAATTTGGTTTAAATAAAATTAAAAATAGAAATGGAAGAAAATATATTCAAGTGAATATATAACATGGAAGCATAGTTAGTTTTTTAATATACAAAAATAAACTCAAAATTCAAAAGAACATTATCTAATAATGTTAAATTAATTTTATATATAAAAATTATTTCTATTCATAAATAAGTTAAAAGTATACTTGAAGTATGAATTCAAAATAAAAACTGGCTATATATATTTAAAATAAGTAACTTGCATCTTAAAAACAAGTCAATTTTTACATTAAAAAAAAATTCCAAAAGAACAAAAATAATGAAATCAATAATTCTAAATCAAATTGTTATTATTTCAAAACAAATTTCATGTTAAACTTTTTTTGCAATACCACTTTAAAGAACAATTTAAGAAATTTATTGTTCTATCAAACCGCTCAAAACAATTAGAATTAACTTACTTAACAAGCTGCAAAACTTTAAAGTAGCATGAAAAAAGAGCACTTTCAGCAGCAGTCTGGTATTTAACATTGAATTTTGGACCAACTGTATGAATTACATAACGAGCAGGAAGATTATAGCCCTTAGTCATCTTTGCTTCACCCGTTCGACAAGCTAAAAGTTTCCAATCACAAAAATAAAAGTTAAGATTAGTGAAAAAATATTGAATAAAAATTACAAATTAATATTAAATAATAACAATTTTATGTCATGTATAAAATTAAAAATAAATAATATGTTTTTAAGTTCTTAAAAATGTTTTCATGCAACAGGATATTTTGACAGCAAAGAATGATTCAAGGAAATTGTTAATTATTTGATTTAATTACTTAATTTTTCCTATTCTAAAATGTTATGCAACATTCTCTAAGAAGGATCATACAAATATAAATATGAATAATTTTTATAAAATTGTGAACAACAAGAAGTCTAGCAACTCCATGTTTTTAGTAGATATTTATGAATTTAATAATAATTTAGAAGGTATTTAAACAAAATTAAACATAGTACATTAAACAAAATTAAACATAGAACACATAACTGATACAAAAATAAAGATCTAGAATAGATAATATTCTTACATTTAACATTTAAAACTAAATCTTCTTTCAGAAGTGGACCAGCTTTATTTAACAATCTATCATTCAGAGGACTTCGGTCAGTTAAGGCTTCATTAGTTGAATGCACAATAACTTGAATTCGTAAAGAACATATGTCTCCTGCCCTATAAAAACGTGTTAAACATATTTTTTTTAAATTAACATCAATTGAATAAATAACTGTAATGCTGTTATGATTTTTAAAAATGTATTTAATATAAATAACTTCATTCTTAATAATGACACATTTATCAATAAAATTAAAACAGTTTCTGAAATTCATTAGGCAAAGCTTTATTTAAAACACACACACACACATATATATATTTACAATGAATATCAGTTAAAATATTGTAATTTACAACTAGAAATTAATAAGTATAGAATTACGACAGATTTCATTTTTTTGAAATTCTGTATTATTTTTAATAGGAAGGCTTTCCCCTTTAATTTGAAATACTACTACTACTACTACTATTAATAATACAAGGTTTTAAAACATTTTCTGTCTCACACTTTTTTTAGATCTTACCACAGAAAATAGCATTAAAATTAATTTACTATAAACGATACATATATGATCAATCATCATCATCATTGGTGCAAAAGCCCAGTGTGGGCCAAGGCCGTCTACCTACTGGTAGATTTCAAGACGAGAGATGTTTTTCTTTTTACGGGGTAGGATTGTCTGCTCTATGCCCAACGCTCAACAATCATATAAGACCGGGATCTACGGCTTAAAATAGATTCCGAACCACTACAAACATCCACGACACCGCCGGGACTCGAACCCGAAACTTGTGGTACCGAGCGCCAGCCACTCGGCCATTCAGGTCGCTATATGATTAATAAATTTTTAAAATATAAAGTTTTACGATTGAACACTAATAATAATAATTTGTATAAAATTTATGAAATTTAGAAATTAAAAATGCAGTTTTAAAAACATAAACCTAAGGCAATGCTTTTCCCCTCCTCATACAGAGGAATTTAATTCCATTTAGTAACCTTAAACCCTGTTTAGATTTGTGTGCAAAAAGAAATCTGATCATTACAAGGAAAATTGGCCTATTGTAATCATGACAGAAATTAAAATATATGTTACTCTGTCAATAATTGGGGTAGACAAACAAACAACATGGTATTGGTTTTCAATTTCAACTCAAAGGATTTACAACCTGTTCCTTGATGATTGACCATTTAGAGGCTGACAGAAATAAAAAGGCTTGATTTTTGAGTTCTATCTGCAAAACACAGTAACAGATGAATGCTCAGCATTATATTCCAAATCTTAATGTACCTTTAGGTTATTCATAATGAATTGTTGTTCAAAATGTGAAGAATGCAGTTTTTGCTTTAAAAAAATATTTCTTAAGAAATTCAACAAAGTTGTATACACAACTCTTTCTTTTACTGCTCAAAAGAAAGAGAAATTTGGGAAGTGAAATAATTTACAAAATCAAAGTTAATGTGTAATATTTTTTAGTATTTAAGAAAGGGAAATTCCTGGGAAAAAAAGATGAGATGATTTCAGGAATGAGCAGATATGATCTCAGTAGAATCTATAACAAGACATTTAGAACGCCATGAAATATAAAGTTCTCATTTAGAAGTACCAAGTAGATAAAAGTACAAAGCCCAACCATTTCTAATTCTTTATAAAATTGACATAATTTCTATTTTTATACATAATAAAAAGAAGACCAATACAAACTGAGAAAAAAAAACCTTACGATCCTTGACAATGAAAACTAAGAGATCACACTAAGAGGTGAAATATTATAGTATAAAGTATTAATATAAAAGTAAAAATAGGATATATACTTATCAATTTTAAAAAATTAATAATACAGCCCAATCCCAAAGAAAAAATTAGCTTTTTATGGTAACAGGAAAAAATTGGAATTTGAAAAAAGCTTTTAATAGGAATTTTGATTAAGTAAATGTAAGAAACATAAGAAAACAAACAAAACAAACATAGAAAAATTGTTTGTTCGAGTTGAGTCTTCCTTTAACATGTAAATATATTTTATATTTTTCACTGCATGTAATCTATTTGATAAAAATAAATACAGTAGTTATAATTAGAGAACTATTTAGATATACTTAATGAAATATTTTAATAAAATTAGAAAAGACTACATACTAAATTTCTTTACCAAATAAATTTTATGAATTATCTCTTTTACAAATAATATTTTATAAAGTGCTGAACTTCATATTAAATTAAAAAATAACAAATAAATTAAAAGCATGAAAGTTCTAACCATAACGCTACTTTGCTATTTATTTTAGGATCAAATGGAAAAGGACTTGTGTCATGAACTTTTTCTTGATTTCCAAAATTACTTGAATCAGGTAAATCTCTTGGGTTGATTTCACTCCATGGTTTAATAGAGGAGGCATCAACAATTTCTGATGCAACACCTAAGGGATCCATTCTAGAAAGATTTAAAAAAAAAAAAAAAAAAAAGCCATATATATAATAGACAAGCAATATATGAATATTAAACATCCTGAATAATTTCGAAAAAATCTTATGCTTATATTATAAATCGCCCCATATTTTTAAAAATACTTATATAGCCTGTTATTTATATTTAGTTCAAATAAAATTTACAGAAATATATTTTCAGAAATACAATTATTACAATTTAAAAATTTTATAAAATGCCAACCAGTTTGCCAAGTACATAAGAATGGGTTAAATAAAATAACTAATCTGTCAAATATTTTATTATAACAAATTATAAAAGTAAACTGTCAAATATTTTATTTCTATACTGCTTGTACATATAAAACAATAAAAACTTGTATTTTAAATGAGAAATTTTAATAAGAGTATACCTTTAAATTTTTGAAGACATACCTCAGTATAATGAATTAACTACGACTACAGGAAAAATCTAATTTAAAAATGAATAATACCATAAATCATGAGTGCATTTATATTTCTTATATTTCAATTTATATATACACAATTTATATACAGAATAACAATTTTAACACTTAAATTCTACTTGGATATATAAATCATGATGTAAAAACACCTTTGAAAGTGACAAAAACAACAAAAATATCTTTATAATAGTCATTATTAATATGCATAATATTTTTAAAAATTAACTATATTACAAAAATATTTTGTTTTTGAAGTTTCATTTGGTTCTTTGTATAATATTAGTAAAATAAACGATCTACGAATTATTAAAAAAAAATAAAAATAAAATAAAAAAATAAACAAGGGTATTTATTTATTTTTCTTTAAAATAATTGCAGTGGATTATAGAAATTATTTGAGACTATTTATGTTAATATTTTCTAGAATAAAAACTAGCATTTTAATAAATGTTATAAAATTTTTTGCCAAAATTTATAAATCAGATTAATATTATTAAATATCAAAAATCTCTAATTCAGAATGAATTTTAGAATAGATTTTAATTAACAAACATGATTAATTTCAAAATATAAAAAAAGTGAAAGAAAACAAAAATTTAATAATAGAGGATTCAAGCAATTATTTATAATTATTAATTTTTTTTATCAAAATTATTAAATAATATCTCTCTCAAAGTGAAAAATATCTTTCTCTTACACCTTCATTATGAACATCCATATTTTTTTTAAATTTTTTTATGTAACACCAGCTGGCTGCAATTAATTTTTCAAAATTAAAGATTTAAATATTCTTAAAAGAAACTTATTAAGAGAAAGAAATAAGTATGGATAAGATATTCTTATAAGAATATTTAACTTAATCTTAACTTTAACTTCTTAAAATTTTATTCTTATAAGAAATTTAAATAAATAAAGTAGGCCGATTTTCCAAATAATATTTGGATTTCAATAATTTAATAAGCGATCACATATTTTAAATAACAAAAAATGAAAAAAAAATGTATACGTTAAAACAATATTTTTTTTTTTTTTTCGTTTACTTTCTATTCTATTGTGGAAAAATAACTTGATAAAGGAAACAGCACATATGGAGATCAAAGAAAAGAAAATATGCATTCGATTAATGTCCTAGTTTAAGCGTAAACAAAGAAAACGCCCCTGCATTTCCAATCAATCAGCAATTATATGATTGTGAAATGAGTAAACGAAATAAACAAAAATTAAAATAAAGAAGGAAATATGATTACCTGAAAAGGTTAGAGAATATTGAAATAGATTTTTCTAATTTTCGAAAACCTGTTTCTTGTCAAATGCAACAAATTTCCAATTTCCATGCAAGAAATGCAAATAAGCACAGTTAAAAGAGCATTCAAAAATAAGTTTTTAATATTTTGATCACAAAATTAATGTGTCACGAAGCTCCATAAGAAAATACATGTTAAGCTCTTGTATAATATTTAACAAACTTTGTGATCCCATATCGCAACAGCGACATCACATGATTGTTTAGAAAAGTTTGTTTCTAGTTTCGGTGTAGTTCTCAATTCCTATAGGTTGATTTACAGACGTGTCGTGGATTCGTTTGTAGTTTCTCACGTGACATTTTATTGAATGGAAACAAGTTTAATAAAGAACATAACATCTGAACACAGAATAAGAGGAGCAAAGGAGGCCAGTTACAAGTGGAATTGTGCTATAGTAATCCATTTGTCATTATTATCAAAACAACATAATTGTAAGAAATGGACTGGAGTTAAAAAGCAATTATCTTTTGATAGTTATGTATTTGAACATACAATTGCTAAAAAATTTTCATGCATTTTTGTTTAACTTTCAATTTCCTCATCTTGTTTTGAAAATCTTAAGCCGGACCAAAGGGATAAATTAATTACTTTATATATTCCTCTAAAATTTTACGGTGTTAATCTTACACCAATTAGAAGAAACTAACAAGATCAAATATACACGACTTATACAAACTTCTAAGAGCTTTTTTTTTTACATTTGTTCCCATGCCAATTAACCGAGGATAAGATACAACATAACAAATAACTGACACAACTCTCGATTGGACACAGACTCTTTGTTATTATTAGTGTTTCTTATTTTAGTACACACACATGCAAACAATATATAAGTTAACTAGACTTACATGTGCGATTATTTGCCAAAATTGGATCTGTCTAAGGAAATGTTTGCTTTTTTTTTGTTGTTGTTGTTGTTGCTTGTAATATTCAGCTCATCAGATTCTGTTGAATTGACTATAGAAAGAAGTCAATGATAAAAAAATTATAAAGTTGACTCAATATTGTTTTTAAGATCAAGTTAATGGAGGGGTACGTGGGTCAGAAGGGCTTTTAAGCTGTTTTCGTACAATACAGAATTGTAGAAGTCTTAGAAACATATTTTATATATTTTCTAATCTAGTGTAGCAGGGATAAAAAATTACGATTTAAGGTCATGGGGAAAACTACTATGTCATTCTGACATGGACTGGTGAAGATTTATCCTAAATTGATTACACAGGAAGGAACATCGTGCAAGATATTAGAGGCTAGAACCTAAAAAAATTTTTGATTCTGTAGGATGGGTGATACCTTTTTTTTTTTTTTTTTTTTTTTTCTGCTCTCGCTTATTCTTCAACACAAGAAAGAGTTTCATGTGTCTTTTGAGTACTTAGGGAAGAGAATACAGATGTCATACAAAAAGACACTCTGTTTTTAAAAGCTAAGTATTTGGCTTGAAATTATAGCAGTAACGTACGATGCACCATCATTTTTTAAGAGATACTATCCTATCTTACATCATGCTTCCTTTAAACAACTTGGAAAGGATTGGCAAGAGTAGTTTTCAGCAACTTTCACAATTTCTTTTTAATATTTCCTTTGGACGCAATGAGAGTATAGCTGCCATCAAGCAAGCATTCTTTTAACCAACAGTGCTGTCTGAGAATCGTGTTATTACTCGTATTATTATTATTTTTTTTTATATTCTAATGGCAGTAAACTAATGATCGATCAAAATGGGAATTCTTTAGATATTGTCGTGTCGTTTTTGGAGTTTCACGCAGTTAATTTCTCTTTAATTGTATCCTTCTTTTACATTTTGATTCTAAGAAATTGCAGAATGTGTCTCTCCAGCCGACAATACAGAAGCGTAAACTGGGAGTTTATGTCGATATTTTAGTAACCAACGTAGAAAGGGAAGAAGAAAGTGTGCTGTTTAAGATTCAAGTTTGGAAGACAAGGAATGCAATATCTTTAGAGTTGAGATGTTGATCTTATAGTGAAGTTCAAGACCAAAAAGATCTAATTGGGCTGGGGCAAAATTGAACACAGAGGGCAATAAACTCCATTGCGTTGGTTCCATAATTGTTATAAGAGCCAATAGAATTGTTATAATTCTGTTGGCTCTTATTAGAATTGTGGTCAATTATAATAGCATTTACGATTCTATTTAATTGATTTCGTCTGAGATATTACTGACAAATTACTGCTCCGAGAAGAATGAAGTAGAAAGTTAGCTTGAAATTATGAGTTTTTATTGGATATTCAATTGTGCTTCTAACAATGAACCAAACATATTTATTTAGTTTAACAAGATAGAATTTTTTGCAGATTATTAAAATGAACTCTCGAAAATATTATCTTATATGTTTTCACAGATGTTTCTATTTTAGAGCACACTTGCCATGCCTTTCTGTACTGTGAAGAGGAGGCCGATTTTAAAGTATCACTAATTATTGCAAAGACTGAGGTAGCATGTGTTAAGAAGCTTATGATTCTCTAGCTAGAACTTTTAGTTGCTATTACAGGTGAGTGAATAAATGTATCATTACTAGAAGTTTTGAAGCTTTATTTGAAGATGTATTTTTGGATAGAATTGATAAGTACGCTTGGGTGGATTATAAATAAATAATCCATGAATATTTTTTTTGATAATATAGTTAAAGAAATCAGGAATTAAAAAATGTAGAAGATTAGAGACATACTGGAGGGACCTGGAGTTCTACCGTTTATTCTTATGATTGATCTAATCTACAGAATTTCTTCTGAATTCAGATTTCAGAGGAATCAATGTTGGAATGAAGCAAAATATTGGTTACGGTTTTTAAAAATAGAACACATAATATTCAGAAGAAAATCTGAAGAAAAAACACCGAGAAAAAGATGCTCATATTTTTCAAACTATTTTAGAATTCTTCGAATGACGGCAATGAATAATGAAGTTTTGCAACAGCATAAAAGAATATCTATTTAAGTAAGAGAATTAGTGTTATATTGCATTTTAGATGGTTAGAAGTGGTTTGGAAACTTTCTTATGTGATACAATACGTATACAAGACCTTGAATCATAATTGTCAGTACATAGTGTAAATTACTATTACCGAGTCTTCCATCCACTCTTAATAATCCATCATTATGTAAAACTGGAAATAAATTAAAAAATTGGCTATTGTTCAGGATAGAAGTACCTTTCTCCACGTTTTGAATTTCTTTTATGAAAGTATTCCTCTACATGTTTTTTTACTATGCGCGACACTGATTATGAAAGTTCACTAGTTGTTAGGGTACCAGAAGTTCGATGCAATACATTTTTGGTGTTGTTCATGAATCTTTTGCATAAGGCGATAATTCTCTTGAGTTTCGTGAATGAAGAATAGTTATAAATAATATCTAAAGGCTCCACGAGTACACAGCACGTACTTGATTTACTATCAAGGACTTCAGCTCTCTCGAAATTATATCCTTTTTCTTTGATATAAGACCTCCATTCACAAATTTCACTGGACCTCTGGGATACTCGCCGTTCACTAAGAATTGTGGTCCACTCCACCATAATTCATTCGCTTGGAGTTTATTTATGCAGACCAAGGGAAATAAGCATCAATAGCATCATTTAAATCTGCAATAGTTAATTTATCAGGAACAATTACATTTATTTCTGAGGCAATGAGCCCTAAATCTTATTTTTTCCTTCTTTAAACATGCTCAATGCACAAAAGATTAAATATATGGATCTTAAAATTCCACTTACAAAACAAAGTGTTTAACTTGACTCCGATCCACTAATTTTCGGCTCGACAGACTACATGTCCCTGCGCTATAGTATTTCTCAGTGGACTGTGTATTTGGGATTCACTCTTCACAAATAACTACTCACAATGCAAATAAAATAAACACGTTTATTATTACACTGCTCTTAATAGTCATAACTAATAGCGGCCGTGCTATTTCCGTCTCGCAGATCACACACGACACTAACGTTTTTCGTCGCTAATGGTTCTGCGCACGCAGGTGTGAACGTGTAGTATGTAATAAATCATTCATATTGGTTGTTTTATGTAAATTCTTTCTTCATATATATGACCATTCAAAAACTTAATTTTTAGTTGAGTGTTTTTTAAACTTTTTTTCCCCAGGTAAAATTGACAGAGGCTATACATTCAGATATAATGGTATCCGGTGCTAGGCATCTGGTAAAAGTTGGTTTTTGCAGGAAAGAATGTTGGCAGGAATTTTCTTGCGAATAAACACTTAATTAACATCATCTCAGTTGGGGGCGTTTTGTTTTTTCTCTCTGTTGATGGTCACATTTCCGCTATACTGTGTGTATACTGTTTTAATGCGAAGTAATATGTTTATTTGTAATGTGACTTGATGGCAAGTATAACAATTGCATGTATAAATATAGAATAATTGTAATTAATTCAGATTAACGTTACTTGTATTAAATATTAATAAATCAAAATTTTAATTTTTAATATGTGGTATGAATATTAATTTCATATGTATGTACTTCTTCTCCACTTTATCAAGCCTCTGAGGGCTTTTGAATCTGTTTCATAAAACTGCAGTGATAGCATTAGCCTTGTGACACTTGGTGGGTTATTGCGGATCACAACGTAGAAGATTACATTTAGCAATGTTTTTACAGTTTTTTGGGTTATTTTAGTAATAAAAGAGTGATTTTTTTAAAGATTATATTAGACATCAGCACCATCAACATAAGAATTTCGTAATTTCATATCGAAATTTATTTTGTATTTTTTTATACTAAAATTGCTTACAATACTAAAGTTGAAAGGTCGAGAAGTATATTTTTCCATATTATTCAGTGTGTTTTAGTTGTTGAATACAAAACTGATATCTGGCAAATTAGTTATGTTTATGATTTATACGAATCACTGCTTTATCATTAGATGTACATTTTTCTGAATTTATGTCTAATCTACTGTATATATACACTCATGTCCATAAATTAAGGATAATGAAGTTCAGGCAAAGAAAGAGACAGAAGCGAAACAAATTTGACTTATTTGTAAAGTCTATTTATTAAACAAAAGGTAAAGAGTAAAAAAGATGTTATATGTTTGACATAATTAATAAAAATTGCGATTTTTACTCCCTGGAGCAAATTTAAAAAAAGAACCTATTTACAAAAAACAGTATAACATGGTTAGTATGATGGTTAATATGGAGTATGTCTCCCGGACGATGCAATACAGGCCTTACAACGCCTAGGCATGTTGAGTATCAAATTATCAATCTGATCTTGGGGAATATTACACCACTCATCAAGCAATGCCCTCCGAAGTTCTGGTTGACAGGTGGGAGGGGGTTGACGGACTGCAATTCGTCGGCCAAGCATATCCCACACGTGCTCTATTGGATTCAAGTCCGGTGAGTATGCTGGCCAATCCATACGGGTGATATCCTCCAATTGAAGGCATTCGTCTACAATGTTTGCACGGTGAGGACGGGCGTTGTCATCCATAAACAGAAATTCAGCACCCATGGCGCCCCGAAACAAACGTACATGTTGTTCCAGAATGACATCCCGATAGATGAGGCCTGTCGTCGTTAAACTCTGAACATGCAGGTCAGTTCTGGAACCAAGAATAATTCCTCCCCAAACGAGCCATCCTGCACCACCGTAACGGTGTCGCTCAATGGTGTTCTCTTGGTGGTAACGGGTACCTGGCGCTCTCCATATGAAAGTCCGGCGAGAATCAGACTGCAAACTAAACCTGGACACACAAGACCACTGTTGCGGTGTCCACAATGCATGCTCTCTACTCCAGGTTAATCGCAGGCGACAGTGAGTTGCGGTATGTGGAACACATCTGATAGGCCTACGAGCATATAGACCAATGTGCCCTAAGCATCTGTACACGGTCTGCCTTGAAACTGTCGTACCGGTAGCTGAAGAGAGCTGACGAGACTGGTCTGATGCTGTGCTCCGTCTGTTTCTTTTGGCAGTACCTGCTAAATACCGGTCCTCATTCGGCGTTGTAAATCGGGGGCGACCAGTGCTGTAACATCTACACATTACCATCATCTTGGAATCGTTGCCAAAGCCTGGAGATGACACTCCGGGCGATTCCAAGTTCCTCGGATACTTCCAGCTGGGTACGTCCACATTCCAGTCGTCCGATAATTCTACCACGTAAAAAATCTTCCAAATGCTTCCTTTGTGCCATAACTATGCGGCTATTGCACTGAAAGGCCTTTAAAGCTCTTGTGAACAATTTTACTTCTTTGCCACCATTCCTTATATACCCCTCTCTTACACTCTCGTCATTGTGACGTACTATCCGCGCCATCTGGTGGTTTCCTGTAATTTGCATATTCTTCTTCAAGATGTGTGTGATAATTCTACAGGTGAAATTTTTATTTTAGAGTTCAATTTCTGTGTGATTCTGAATTATCCTTAATTTATGGACATGAGTGTATATTACATTTAAAATCTTTTAAACATTCATGAATTTATTTTTAGGGAATTTATATAATGAATATGTTAATTATTTTATAATTAAAATCAAATTTAAATATCAACTTTTTCCAAGATACTATTATTTTAAATTGATATAAATATTCTATAATTGATAAAATTAACTGCTGATATATGCAGTGGTGTAACAATAGGGTGGCAAGACGGGCAAATTGCCAAGGCTCCAATTCGAGCAGAGAGACCATGAGTACAGAAAAGGCCTGAATCCACTTCAAACCGTAGGTCTCTGTCTACTTAACCCACGTATGCAAAAAATGACCGTACAGGGACCAGACAAAATCAATTTATGTCGACTACTTAAATAAATGTCCCTTTACCAAATATATGAATCTTTCTTTATTTATGTGCTTTTTTTCTGTTTCCTTTCATAAAATTTCTTACTTATACTTGGTTGGAAATTGCCAGTCATGATTAACTTATGCTATTTTTCTTTTTACTGATTAATTACCCTTAATTTTTTAATTATTAGATTGTTCTGACTGCTATTTCCCTATAAAATTCCCAATTTTTTTATCGACTTACCCGTCATTGAAAGTAACTTCATCAATATTGACATTAATTAGTCGTTTTGAATTATTACTATGTAAAAATTGATTTTATGTATTAACACTGAAAAAATGTACAACTATTATAAAAAATGACAACATTTATTGAATGTAATGTTGGATCATACCAAATATTGCATTAAATAAATATAATATTTGATAAAGTTTTAAACATATGTACATATGACACGATCGGGTTTTCGTTATCAGTTAAACACCGTTGTCTCTTTCTTAAAATTTTGAGTAGTATCTCTATTTTCGAGCTATTTTGCTATCGAGCTTACATATTTAACCGAAACAATTTATCTTGATATATAATTTACATCTGCGCTTAAAGCGTATTAGCTTACTTGAACTATGTAGAATTTTTAATGGCAAAAGAAAAAACGCCAGTAAATTTATATAGTGGCAGGTTGAAATCTAAAATTTCAAATCTAAATCTAAATAATCTAAAATTTTCTAATCTCGCCAGTTCTCATCAGTAAATTTATATAGTGGCAGGTATGCAAATCAATAACCATGATTGTATATTTATTAGAGTTTTCAGAGAAAGAAATTAAATTAGCTTGATGATCAAATATTTTCCGTGATTTGCTAATTTCAGTAAATATTATTTTCACAGTTTTGATTTTAAGAATTGCAATTTGAAAATTGGAGTTTGAAAAAAAAAAGTTTTTTTTTTTTAATTAGAAAACAAGATTTTTTATATGATTTTTAATAACAACAACAACAAAAAAAAAAATCCTACTTAGTACTTGAAATGCAATTCGAGAATGATAGAACTATATTCAAATAAACTTTATTGTAATTTACTGTTTTAAACATCCAGAATGAATTACAGAGAGACCACTGCTAATATCTTCCTACAAATGTGTAGGGAATGCGTTAAAATTATAATAAAAAATCCACTTAGTACTTGAAATCGAATTCGAGAATGATAGAACTATATCCAGAAAAAAAAAACTTTATTGTATTTTAAACATCCAGAATGAATTACAGAGAGACCACTGCTAATATCTTCCTACAAATGTGTAGGGAATGCGTTAAAATTATAATAAAAAATCCACTTAGTACTTGAAATCGAATTCGAGAATGATAGAACTATATCCAGAAAAAAAAAACTTTATTGTATTTTAAACATCCAGAATGAATTACAGAGAGACCACTGCTAATATCTTCCTACAAATGTGTAGGGAATGCGTTAAAATTATAATAAAAATCCACTTAGTACTTGAAATCGAATTCGAGAATGATAGAACTATATCCAGAAAAAAAAAACTTTATTGTATTTTTAAACATCCAGAATGAATTACAGAGAGACCACTGCTAATATCTTCCTACAAATGTGTAGGGAATGCGTTAAAATTATAATAAAAAATCCACTTAGTACTTGAAATCGAATTCGAGAATGATAGAACTATATCCAGAAAAAAAAAAAACTTTATTGTATTTTAAACATCCAGAATGAATTACAGAGAGACCACTGCTAATATCTTCCTACAAATGTGTAGGGAATGCGTTAAAATTATAATAAAAAAATCCACTTAGTACTTGAAATCGAATTCGAGAATGATAGAACTATATCCAGAAAAAAAAAAAAAACTTTATTGTATTTTAAACATCCAGAATGAATTACAGAGAGACCACTGCTAATATCTTCCTACAAATGTGTAGGGAATGCGTTAAAATTATAATAAAAAATCCACTTAGTACTTGAAATCGAATTCGAGAATGATAGAACTATATCCAGAAAAAAAAAAAACTTTATTGTATTTTAAACATCCAGAATGAATTACAGAGAGACCACTGCTAATATCTTCCTACAAATGTGTAGGGAATGCGTTAAAATTATAATAAAAATCCACTTAGTACTTGAAATCGAATTCGAGAATGATAGAACTATATCCAGAAAAAAAAAAAACTTTATTGTATTTTAAACATCCAGAATGAATTACAGAGAGACCACTGCTAATATCTTCCTACAAATGTGTAGGGAATGCGTTAAAATTATAATAAAAAATCCACTTAGTACTTGAAATCGAATTCGAGAATGATAGAACTATATCCAGGAAAAAAAACTTTATTGTATTTTTAAACATCAGAATGAATTACAGAGAGACCACTGCTAATATCTTCCTACAAATGTGTAGGGAATGCGTTAAAATTATAATAAAAATCACTTAGTACTTGAAATCGAATTCGAGAATGATAGAACTATATCCAGAAAAAAAAAAAAACTTTTTATTGTATTTTAAACATCAGAATGAATTACAGAGAGACCACTGCTAATATCTTCCTACAAATGTGTAGGGAACGTTAAAATTATAATAAAAAATCCCTTAGTACTTGAAATCGAATTCGAGAATGATAGAACTATATCCAGAAAAAAAAAAAACTTTTTATTGTATTTTAAACATCCAGAATGAATTACAGAGAGACCACTGCTAATATCTTCCTACAAATGTGTAGGGAATGCGTTAAAATTATAATAAAAAATCCACTTAGTACTTGAAATCGAATTCGAGAATGATAGAACTATATCCAGAAAAAAAAAAAAAACTTTATTGTATTTTAAACATCCAGAATGAATTACAGAGAGACCACTGCTAATATCTTCCTACAAATGTGTAGGGAATGCGTTAAAATTATAATAAAAATCCACTTAGTACTTGAAATCGAATTCGAGAATGATAGAACTATATCAGAAAAAAAAAAAACTTTATTGTATTTTAAACATCCAGAATGAATTACAGAGAGACCACTGCTAATATCTTCCTACAAATGTGTAGGGAATGCGTTAAAATTATAATAAAAAATCCACTTAGTACTTGAAATCGAATTCGAGAATGATAGAACTATATCCAGAAAAAAAAAACTTTATTGTATTTTAAACATCAGAATGAATTACAGAGAGACCACTGCTAATATCTTCCTACAAATGTGTAGGGAATGCGTTAAAATTATAATAAAAAATCCACTTAGTACTTGAAATCGAATTCGAGAATGATAGAACTATATCCAGAAAAAAAAAAAAAACTTTATTGTATTTTAAACATCCAGAATGAATTACAGAGAGACCACTGCTAATATCTTCCTACAAATGTGTAGGGAATGCGTTAAAATTATAATAAAAAATCCACTTAGTACTTGAAATCGAATTCGAGAATGATAGAACTATATCCAGAAAAAAAAAAAACTTTATTGTATTTTAAACATCCAGAATGAATTACAGAGAGACCACTGCTAATATCTTCCTACAAATGTGTAGGGAATGCGTTAAAATTATAATAAAAATCCACTTAGTACTTGAAATCGAATTCGAGAATGATAGAACTATATCCAGAAAAAAAAAAAACTTTATTGTATTTTAAACATCCAGAATGAATTACAGAGAGACCACTGCTAATATCTTCCTACAAATGTGTAGGGAATGCGTTAAAATTATAATAAAAAATCCCTTAGTACTTGAAATCGAATTCGAGAATGATAGAACTATATCCAGAAAAAAAAAACTTTATTGTATTTTAAACATCCAGAATGAATTACAGAGAGACCACTGCTAATATCTTCCTACAAATGTGTAGGGAATGCGTTAAAATTATAATAAAAAATCCACTTAGTACTTGAAATCGAATTCGAGAATGATAGAACTATATCCAGAAAAAAACAAAACTTTATTGTATTTTAAACATCCAGAATGAATTACAGAGAGACCACTGCTAATATCTTCCTACAAATGTGTAGGGAATGCGTAAAATTATAATAAAACATCCACTTAGTACTTGAAATCGAATTCGAGAATGATAGAACTATATCCAGAAAAAAAAAACTTTATTGTATTTTAAACATCCAGAATGAATTACAGAGACCACTGCTAATATCTTCCTACAAATGTGTAGGGAATACGTTAAAATTATAATAAGAAATCCACTTAGTACTTGAAATCGAATTCGAGAATGATAGAACTATATCCAGAAAAAAAAAACTTTATTGTATTTTAAACATCCAGAATGAATTACAGAGAGACCACTGCTAATATCTTCCTACAAATGTGTAGGGAATGCGTTAAAATTATAATAAAAAATCCACTTAGTACTTGAAATCGAATTCGAGAATGATAGAACTATATCCAGGAAAAAAAAAAAACTTTATTGTATTTTAAACATCCAGAATGAATTACAGAGAGACCACTGCTAATATCTTCCTACAATTGTGTAGGGAATGCGTTAAAATTATAATAAAAAATCCACTTAGTACTTGAAATCGAATTCGAGAATGATAGAACTATATCCAGAAAAAAAAAAAACTTTATTGTATTTTAAACATCCAGAATGAATTACAGAGAGACCACTGCTAATATCTTCCTACAAATGTGTAGGGAATGCGTTAAAATTATAATAAAAAATCCACTTAGTACTTGAAATCGAATTCGAGAATGATAGAACTATATCCAGAAAAAAAAAACCTTTATTGTATTTTAAACATCCAGAATGAATTACAGAGAGACCACTGCTAATATCTTCCTACAAATGTGTAGGGAATGCGTTAAAATTATAATAAAAAATCCACTTAGTACTTGAAATCGAATTCGAGAAAGATAGAACTATATCCAGAAAAAATTTATTGTATTTTAAACATCCAGAATGAATTACAGAGAGACCACTGCTAATATCTTCCTACAAATGTGTAGGGAATGCGTTAAAAATTATAATAAAAAATCCACTTAGTACTTGAAATCGAATTCGAGAATGATTGAACTATATCCAGAAAAAAAAAAAAACTTTATTGTATTTTAAACATCAGAATGAATTACAGAGAGACCACTGCTAATATCTTCCTACAAATGTGTAGGGAATGCGTAAAATTATAATAAAACATCCACTTAGTACTTGAAATCGAATTCGAGAATGATAGAACTATATCCCGAAAAAAAAAAAACTTTATTGTATTTTAAACATCCAGAATGAATTACAGAGAGACCACTGCTAATATCTTCCTACAAATGTGTAGGGAATGCGTTAAAATTATAATAAGAAATCCACTTAGTACTTGAAATCGAATTCGAGAATGATAGAACTATATCCAGAAAATTTTTTTTATTGTATTTTAAACATCCAGAATGAATTACAGAGAGACCACTGCTAACATCTTCCTACAAATGTGTAGGGAATGCGTTAAAATTATAATAAAAAATCCACTTAGTACTTGAAATCGAATTCGAGAATGATAGAACTATATCCAGAAAAAAAAAAACTTTATTGTATTTTAAACATCGAGAATGAATTACAGAGAGACCACTGCTAATAACTTCAAACAAATGCATAAAGAATGCGTGAATATCTATTAAAATTAGAATAAAAAGCTCACCTAGTATTTGAAATCCAATTCGAGAATGATAGAACTATATGCATAAAAACTTTACTATTTTAAACATCCAGAATGAATTACAGAGAGACCACTGCTAATAATTTCAAACAAATGTATAAAGAATACGTGAATATCTATTAAAATTAGAATTAGATCAATTTAATTGACTGATCTTAATATGATTCAAAAGATTTTCAAAATGAATTTCGTAGGAACACTGAGAACTTCAATTATGTCGAATATATTATTATCGAAATTAAATGAGCCTAGATGGGAATTGCAAACAAACATTACTTTGCTGAATTATTAAAATCACATTTCTAAATTTATATCAATTTCTAGCTTAGCCTTCAAGCTTCTTGAGCCTTTACAGTTTGTGGTAATATAATTTTTCTTTGATGAAGGATTTTTTTAAAGAAACTGATCTACATTTGGGACTTAACTGTTCTTCTTATAAACGAGGCAAAATATATTTCGCTGTCTTCGATAACTATATTTGGGAATATACTACAATAATTGCTAAGTCTTTTCCAATACGGAAAAATTTCCCAACTGAATTGCATCAAAGTTCCAATGATTTAAAGCTTATATTTAGTTGACGGTAGTCTTTATTTTGTTGTTGAACATCGGTGAACCTCATATTCGATTTATATATGTAGAGTTGGGCCGCTTGTAAAGGACGCATCCCAGCCGAAACCCCAATTTTTGTAGACTTACACCGGTTTCAACTGATGCATCCGGTCCGAACCTACAGTTTTGTTAGACTTCTCCTCCAGTCTAAACAAAGCTGAACTTTTGAAGTGGGTGTTTGACATGCAAAACGCAGTAACGGGACGTTACTTTAAATGAAGCCATTTATTGTGATAGTTTACAATGATATTTACATTAACAATTAATTAAAGGGACAACACCCTCCATTCTCTCGCTTCCAGCTAGCGTCTCTCCTTCTTTCTTCATCTACGGGGTTGTTGCCCCTCCTCGTGGGGTCAGAGTTCAAAGTTCAATACCCCCCCCACGTTGTAAACAGCTGTCTAAGACAAGCAAGTGTCGCTATCTGGTGATCACGCCATCAACAAATCCCACATATATGCCACGACGAACAGCCCACTAATGAGTGAGGAAGATAGATAAGATTCTTATGCTACCTTAAAGTTATATTCCATTTTTTTTTATCATTTTTAAATAGTTTGTGAGTAAAATCTATAAGTTAAATTTAAAGTTGTAGAGATTAATTAGCAAGTTAATTTTTTAAAGTTCGTGAAATTCCTAGTTTCGTCACAATTTATTTTTGAATTTTATAAATTTTTCTGAACTTAATAACCCTTTTATGCTTCTTAAATGATTTACTTTTGTTAAAATATTAAATGGAAAAACACGTAGTACTTTCCTGATTAAACTTTTCTGGTAAATTTCTCTTTTTTTTTTTTTCTCCAAAAAAAAAAAAAAAAAACCCAGTATTTTGATGGAAAAAGTAAATTAATTAATTTAAATACGCTTTAATTGCTTTACTGAAATTTAACAAAATTGAAAGCTGTAACTAACGTGGAAAAATAAATGTATCTATAATTAATAATTTTTCAACAATTATAATTAACAAAATTAATAATTCCTTAAATTTAAATTCGTTTCATTATTTTTTTTACATATTTTTAAAAGAGTAAATCCCTAAATTTTAAATAACATTTGACAAAGTTTTCTGCCCTTGAATGGCAATATATTTACTGTGTTTCTTTTATAGTTTAAATTATTTTCCCTCTCTTACTACTTCAGAAAGTAATTTTTGCTTTCGCTTTGAGAAGTACATTGCATTTAATTAATTAATTATTATTAAACTATTGAATTATCACAGACATTATGTTAATGAATACAAATGAAAAATTTATAATACCATATGTAAGAGTTACGAGAATAAATGCACTATTCAAACAGGTAAAACGAAGAAAGCTAAATCGAAGATAACTTATCAACAACATTTTCGATAAGCGAAATTGCATTCTCGTTACTTCCTGACTGCAGCGCATCCTGGGGAAGTATGCTTCTATGCCCAGCGGAAAAGCACAACTCACCCATGATTTAAAGCTTGTCATATTTTTAAAAAGTTATTTTATTTGCATGTCATATTTTGAAAAGTTATTTCATTTACCAGGTGCTAGAAAAATTCGCCTGTTCTTATCAGTGAAGTCTTTATCATTTAGAACTCGTAGTATCAGCTATTAGCTAGAGCATTTAGCATTCCGATAGGTAGTTTCATATTTGAAGGCCTCACACAAAATAAATTATGTACATAATTATTTTTAAATAAAATTAAATAAAAAAACGTAATGATAATTTACAAAAATTGAATTTTTTGCTTGTATCATATCAAAATGTATTATAAATTAAAATTTTTTTTTCTAAATTTAAAAAAACATAGATGATAATTTCTTATCTTTAAAAAATTATTTTCCATTATATTATCTCAGTGTATTGTTAGCAAAAATAGATAATGTGTGAAAGTTCTTTTTAATTACTAATAGGTATAATATATTTTTAGCTGATATATTATATTCCTATCAAATATACTATATTATATTTTTAGCAGATATATTATATTTCTAGCAAATATATTATATATTTAGTATATATATATTATACTTCTAGCAACTATATTATATTTTTAGCAGAGAGTTTTATTAAATTACTTGAGGACTACTACTGTGTCCAAAAAGTAAGATCAATTTTCAATTTAAAATTCCCGGGGCTTATGGAATTTACATTTTTTTTTCTTTTTTATCTTGCTGGCACTGTCCTTGACGTCTGCGTGAAATTCGATGTCAAAATATTCATTAGTGTTTGAGTTACGCTTGGCTTTGGGAGACGCTAAAACTGATCCCAGCGATTATTGAAATGTCTGAATTAATTGAGCAAAGAACTTGCATTACATTTTGTTTGTGGAAACGTGTAGAATGTTGCAGAAGGCATTCGGTGAGCATTCCTATATCGGAAAGAAATGTTTAGAAGTGGTGTAAACAGTTCAAAGAAGGCAGATAATGCGTTGAAGACGAAGAGCCCTCTGATCGAAAATCAACCTCAACCGACGAAGCTCGAAGCATTGATTCTTCATGACTTTTTCGCCAAAAATGAAACCCATATCGTTCCACAACCACCGTATTCACACTGTGCGACTTCTGGCCATTCCCTAAACTCAAAAGACCACTCCGGGGACACCGTTTTGAATGGATTGAAGAGATTCAACGTGAATCGCCTCGCGCTTTGAAGGCCATCCATGCTGATGACTTTTTAGCATGCATTGAGGATTGGAAAAAAGTTGGTAAAAATGCATTGTGTCCGTAGGGGATTACTTTGAAGAAGATGAAATAAATTTGGAAGAAGAAAAGTTTTTGAAAAAGAAAAAAAAATTGGTCTTACTTTTTGGGCACAGTAGTATTACTATTCATTCGTTACTAATAGATAAGATTCGGCTTGTCTTGATTTGAGTAAATACTGTAATATGTTTTGCTTCGATAAATTTTATCGAATAAAAATGCAAATCGAAGTTTACTTATTAGAATTCGGAATTTTTTCAAAAAGTAAAAAGTTTTCTCAATATATTATGCACTCTCATCACCATTGATTATGAAATTTATATGCTTTTTTCTATTTTTCAATTTTCTCAAAAACATTTCATACAAATTTCATGGTCATATGAAATAATTGGATAGTACGTGATCTGTAATAGAAACAAAAATTATTAAATGGATTTTTTCGTAACGATAAAATCGGAAATATAAGATTAAAATAAAGAGTAAAAGAAATTTTGAATAAATGTGTTTCAAGCTTATATATGAAAAATTATAAATAAAAACTTTAACTTTGAATTACTAACACAAATTAAAACATTAACAAAAATATTTCATCAGTTCTGTTTTATCACAACTGTATTATTTTAGTTAATAAAAGAAGAAGAAAGTGACTACTTTTTCATAATTTTTAATTAAATGTTAGATAGATATATAATGGCGACAAAATAAAATTTGGCATCTAAGTATATCTAATGTTTAAGTTCTAAGAACCCGACACGTGGCTCGGTGGTAACGTGGGTGGCAGGTGAGCATTAGAGCTGAGGTTCAATCCATTGGCAGCATTGTTGTAGACACTTTTTCAAAAACGAGGAGGCTCGATGGCGTTTCGGGTGTTTAGAATCTTTCCTCGTTAGTCGGACTACTACTACACTACATCACTGTGCCTGGACCTGATTTGCCCCTTTACAGTTTAGGAATGATGTGGGTGAGAAGTCTTATAGGACTCTGTGATTTTACACGGTCATATGAAACCGGGACCTACGGCTTAAAGTGGATTCAGCACCACTACAAATATCCATGGCACCGCCGGGATTCTAACTCGAAATTTGTGATACCGAGGGCCGGAGCGGTACCAGCCGTCCATCAGGTCTCTCAGGATCAGGTTTTCGACTGCCTGGTGACAGTTTTTTTAGTTTTCTTCCATACAATACGCAAATGCTCGGTATGTCCCTATAAAAGTCCTCCCGGAAGGGATTGCCCATCTTCTTAAGCGACATGGAGTTAAGACAGATTTGTAACTACGGGTGCTCCATCCCAACAGAAGCTGCCCCTTTCCTCCATCCATGAGTAGACTACTAATGGGATGTCCGTCCCGCACTGCCTGACAACAAAATTAGAAAATTAAATTTAGTTAACTAAGAATATACTTGCTGAAATTGTTTATTAACTTGAAGATTAGACACAATAACAACTGAATTAGAAAACTGATCTTAATTAACTAAAAAGATACTTGCAGAAATTGTTTATTAACTTGAAGATTAGACACAATAACAACTGAATTAGAAAACTGATCTTAATTGACTAAAAATATACTTGCAGAAATTGTTTATAAACTTAAGTACAAATATAACTTAATTTTCATAATACTGCAGAATCTTAGCAACATTGAAAAAAACTGCCTATCCATTGTCAACGTCAACACTAATCGATTGTTATTGCCAACCACAAGATATTTGCAAGGCATTTTTGGAGGTATATACCGAGTTCAAAACATTTCGTCACCTTACTAAGAACATTCAAAAAAGGGTAAATTGACGGATGCTTCTGCAATAGCTTCTTCAGACGGGTTGAGCGATTGTTTTCCTAATCTGCATTGTCTCTCAGAAAATTTATCGCAAAGTAATCGCAATGCAAAGGGAAATAAAACATCACAATCTTAAGCATAATAAGAACAGATAAATTTTGTTAACTATATATCTGCCTTTCATACAGCTACAACTGATTGAACTCTTATTTGTTCTACTAACATGTTTTGAAGACGGTCGTTCAGAATTTTGCCTTGGTAATTTTATCTCTTTTTGATAATTTTTCTTCAGTTGCGATTATTTCTACAATCGTAATTTCGTTTTTTAAATATTTTTAAGGCTTTGTATTAGCTACCGAATAATTTTCAAGGCTATCACTTTCATTGGAGTTTAAAGCCCAATAAAACAAAAAGGACCTGAACAAAATTAAAGCTAGTTATTTTTACTACAAGTTAACATGAGGTTCCGTTATATTTCTTACTTCATTTTCATCACACAAGCTATTGATTGTCAACGGAATAGTAACATAGTGAAAGTATAGTAAGAACTTTTTTAATGACTATACATTTAATATAAGTTGCAATTCATAATTGTGCTTGATGTTTGAACTCAAAAATTTTCAGCAAAATACGGGTGTGATTAAAAGCATATAAACTATTGATATCAAAATGCATTGTTATTTACTTTAGTGAAATATCCTTTTGAAAGAAATTGAAACTTTATTTTGGAAATACTAAAATTACTTAAACTCATATAATAGCAACTGCGCAAATAAATATCTTTTGTAATATTTGAATTAACTGGGGCCTGAATGGTTGCGTGACTAGCGCTCTGGCGCTGGGTACCACAGGTTTCGGGTTCGAGTCCCGGTGGTGCCATGGATATTTGTAGTGGTGCGGAATCCCCTTTAAACCGTAGGTTTCGATCTAACATGAGCGTTGCGGAGGTATTGTTACTCCGCATCCGTAGCTTATCTTCAAGCTACGGACGCGAAGCTTGAAGATAAGCTACATCCTGGGTAGTGTTTAGCAAGTGACGCCTGTGCAGCGCTTACCTTAAGACATAAAAGACAACTGTCTAAGTGTTTGCCAGCTGCATTAGAACAACAACAAAAAAAATATTTGAATTAACGTTTTTTCAAATATATTTTTTTCTTTTTTAAACAGCAGTAAACAAATATTTTTCAGTGATTTCAGGATAAAATTTGTCACTTTAATGTCATGATAAATGTTTTCAGATATGATTATATATATGACAACATTGCAAACACAAAATATCAAAATAATACTGCCTATCTTGGTTTAAATGATTCATGCAACAAGTATGGCGTTTTATAATAATTTAATTCAATAAACCGTTAAAAATAAAAAAATTGCCAGTCATTTATAGATGTAATTTAACTTATCAGTTCAATCAGTTTTTGAGTATTATTTGATATTAAAAACTGATAAGCTTTATGTAACCATTTACATTTAGCAGCAGTATTACATCACAAACCTTTTCCATTTTGGAGCGAATGGTTATTTTTGAAAATGCTTTCAATGTTTTTATGAGATTTTTATTATGCCGAACAGATGACGATATTCAAACTATGAGATCAGTTTGAACATTTTAAATCATTTGTAAATTAAATTCATCTCGATAAATAAAATAAGCATAAATAATTATTTAATAATGAAATCTGTTTGTAATAATTAATTACATAAAGTGATCTCAATAATCAAATACATTTGACAAATCTAAATTCTTCATGATAAGCTATGTTATCACACATCTTTTTCACTCTAGAGCGAATGGCTATTTTTGAAATTGCTTTCAATGTGTTTATAATTTTTTTAATTTTGTTAAACAGATTCAAACTATGAGATCATTTTGTATTCATTTCTCTCATTAACATTTTAAATCATTTGTAAATTAAATTCATATAGATAAATAAAATAAGCATAAATGATAATATAATAATGAAGTTTTTTTTGTAATAATTGATTACATACATTGATATCAATACTCAAGTACATTTGACAAATAGAAATTCTTCATGGTAAGCTATTTTATCCAGAATATTCTATTGAATTGCGTCAAATTATATTAAGGATAGGGAACCTTAAGAAAATTAAATTTAAATTAGACGCAATTATGAAATTGCACAGAAATTTCAAATGCTTCATGAATCCGGAATATTTTTTTTCTTTCTAATTCAGCTGGCAAACACTTAGACAGCTTGGTCTCGGATGTCTTAAGGCAAGCGCTGCACAGATGTTACTCACTTCGCATTACCCAGGAGGCGCGAGTAACTTGAAGATAAGCCACGGACGCGGAGTAACAATGCCCTCGAAACGCTCTATGATCATATTAGACCGGGACCCAGGGTTTAAAGTGGATTCCGAACCACTACAAACATCCATGGCACCGCCGGTACTCGAACTCGAAACCTGTGGTACCGAGCGCCAGAGCGCTAGCCACTCTGCCATTCAGGCCCTGAATCCGGAAAATATATAGTATTATATTTGTAGTGTGCAGGTTCCGCAACCAGATCGTAACTGGGTGTGGTTGGATTGAGATACTTGAGGCCCAGGTTGGAGAACATACAGTTTTATTTACACACGCACAAACACCATACACATGCAATTAGAGACATACATTGTTTAACACATTTGAAGACTAATATTTATAGATTCGTGGAAGGACTCCACTTCTAAGCCGAAAACCGAAACTCAGCTACGCGCGGGGTGCGCAAAATATATTTCCTCTCGTATGAGAGACAATAAACTAAACGTTTCTCAGTGGGAGCACATGTTGTGCTGTGCTCTACTTTCTTACGGGGGAAAGTCTCGAGGACGACTGACCATTTCTCCTGAATCCTACAGGTAGGAAAGGGGGTGCCAGTGTGTAGAAGGAAGCACGGTTACCGTTTAAATAAAAAAATCTTGGTTGAATTATTGGAATATCAGATTAGCAAGTTGTAATTTTCACTCTTAAATTAATTTATTTTATTAAATGATTTAATAATAAAAAAATTATATTGTCATCGGGTAATATAAGTAATTGAGATAGTGATAAGATTTAATAGAAAAATATTAGTGGTATGGCCTACTTCAAGTGCTGTGTTACATAAATAAATAATACATTAATGCATATCGTTATGTGATATATTTTTCCTTATCAGTCATTTATTGCTTTAGTTGATGTAATGTGAATTATTTCCTGGTACAGATATTGACTGCAGTTATGCACTGATACTTACTGGATTCTTTTATCGTCCAACTTTTTTTATGGCTAACCAAAAATATGTTTCTGAGTTTTGTTTTCCAAATGTGGTTTTTAGATTTATTATTTTCGTTTATTTTTATTCAAGCCAACGGCCGTACCATGCTGAATATACCGGTTCTCGTTAGATCACCGAAGTTAAGCATCATTGGGCGCGGTCAGTACTTGGGTGGGTGACCACTTGGGAACACTGCGTGCCGTTGGCAAATTTGGGACCTGAATGGCCGAGTGTCTAGCGCTCTGGCGCTCGGTGCCACAGGTTTCGGGTTCGAATCCCGGCGGTGCCATGGATGTTTGTAGTGGTTCGGAATCCACTTTAAGCCGTAGGTCCCGGTCTTCTATGACTGTAAGAGCGTCACGGAGCAAAAAGTCAGGCTTCTACCTACGGGTGCTCCATCACAACAGAAGCTGCTTCCTTCCCCTTCAATCATGAGTCCATATGGGCTCGTGGGCTTGGCCAGCCAAGTGGGATAAGAAACAACAAACAAACAAACAACATTTTTATTCATATTATGTTAGGATTTTACTAAACTTACACACTAAATAAATTTTAACTATTTTTTTTTATGTACATTATTGAGGTTCGTGTTTCACTAATCCCACTAATATGCGCTACATTGCTTTTCGAGAGGACTTTTAGCTGTTATCGTCCTGCATTTGAGTATGGTATTTTGAGAAAATCAGGGAAACTCTCACTAGGAAGCCTGAAGGCTCGTTCCCACCGAGGCGAGAGACGTGAAGATGCAAGAGGCAAGCGACCAAATTTTTTCGACCCCTTCACAGCGAAACGTCAGAAATAGCATTACGCATAGTGAAAAACCGCTTGAAGTTGAAAGTTGGGCTACTCCACGCGGCGAACTGCAAACCGGTTTCAGGCGACCGCGGTGAGGTCAAATTTTGGTCGCTTGCATCTTGTCGCCTTGGTGAGCACGAGCCTTGACTGTCGATGCGAGAGACTCTTACAAATATTGTCGGAATGACCACTGACTTCTCGTTTCTGAAAGCAGCGACTGCAACGAACTCAGCTAGCGGATTCAAACTTGCGTCCTAACGTTCGCTAGATGCGCACTTTACCACTGGGTCAAGAGTTGTGCTTTTAAAAGATTAAAATATATTGTATTTAAATATTTTGTTTAAAAATATTTTCTTTCCAGTACGAAATACAGCATGTGTTGCTGGTTCTGAAATAGATATGTATAAAAAAATTGTTCTTTCCTTTTTGCCTCATTCTTTCTACTTTTTTTTCGTAGAGATAAAAAGATTGAGATTACATGCTTGGCGTTGACGTCTTGATTTGTGGCTTGCAAATACCACACTTGATTACAGCTTTATTTGTGGCTTGCAATTACCACACTTGATTGCAGCTTTATTTGTGGCTTGTGATTACCACACTTGATTACAGCTTCATTTGTGGCTTGCAATTACCACACTTGATTACAGCTTTATTTGTGGCTTTGCAATTACCACACTTGATTGCAGCTTTATTTGTGGCTTGCAATTACCACACTTGATTACAGCTTTATTTGTGGCTTGCAATTACCACACTTGATTACAGCTTTATTTGTGGCTTGCAAATACCACACTTGATTACAGCTTCATTTGTGGCTTGCAATTACCACACTTGATTGCAGCTTTATTTGTGGCTTGTGAATACCATACTTGATTACCGATTGATTTGTGGCTTGCAATTACCAGATTTGATTACAGCTTGATTTGTGGTTTGCAATTACCACACTTGATTACAACTTGATTTGTCAATTGCAATTGCCACACTTGATTACAGTTGCTTGATTTTTGGCCTGCAATTTCATCAATAAAACTGGTTATTAATATGGGGAAGAATTATTTAGTTAAGACGCTTTGATTGCAGTTCTAACGCAATATTTCTTAAATCGCAATTAATTTATTTCTCAGTAACTAATATTCTATTCATCTCTTAACTTCATTTTTAATGCCAAGCATCAACTTGATTATCGTTAATTATTTTCTCATCAAAATCTTTGTGAACAAATTTTCTTTCATTTATAACAGCACATTAGCTGGTAGAAAAATTTGTAATATATTTTGATAAACTCATGTTTGTGAAAATTGCAACACCATGAAGGAATCGTCATAATTGAATGAAATTTAATACACAGTTGAGTGGTAGTGGTACAAATAAATGATTAAATGTTCAAAGCAAACGAACAATAAACAGAGATCGGAATGTATTAGCCACCACGCGCCGCAATAAGTTTTGTCAAACAAATTTTGAATGTCTGCCTAAGGAAGAGCATTCCATATTGTTTGTATGCGCACCCAAAGTTCGTCTGCAGAAGCAACAGGACGAGGATCACGAGCGAGACGCCGACCAACGAAATCCCACACATGTTCAATCGGCGACATATCCGGGGAATACGCAAGCCAAGGAAGAAACTGTACCTGCCGCGTTGCAAAGAAGGATTGAACAGTCCTAGCGATATGAGGGCGGGCATTGTCCTATTGAAATACAGAGCCTGGCAAGCATTGAAGGAAGGGAACAGCTTGGGGCTGTAGAACTTCACTGATGTTCCGGTTGCTGTTCAGATTGCCCACAATTCATAGCAATTGAGATCGTCCATGATATGCTATGGCACCCCAGACCATAACTCCGGGTGTTCGTCCACAGTGGCGTTCGATAATGCACTCCGGAAGGTGGCGCTCACCGGTATAGCGTCTGACACGAATGCGGCCATCATGGTACCACAGTTAATCAGCACGCCTTATGCTGAGCGGCCCTTTGTAGCCGCAGGCTGCGATGGTTTAGCGTGAGAGGGATCCTGTATAAAGGAGTCCTTGCGCGCTGTCCACGCTGCAGCAGACGTCTGCGAATTGATGAAGCACACAATGAAACACCTGTAGCTATTGATCACTGGGCTGGCAATTGTCTAGAGGAAGCTGTACGGTCCGTCAGCGCCATGCGGACCAGGTGTCTATCATCGCGAGCTGACGTCACATTTCGGGGTCCACTCCCGGATTTCAGAAATGTCCGACACTCGTCCGTCCACTGCTGCCAAAGGCGCAAATCACTGTGCTGCTAAAAAAAATCACTGTGCTGCTGTTACGCTGCACACGAGCGGATACTGCACGATAAGACAATCCAGCTTCACGAAGGCCGATGATTCTCCCCGTTCAAACTCTGTAAGTTGTTCAAATCTCGCTCTCTTTCGTCGAAGAGGCATAAGTAACCATTGAGCTAACGTTTACCACCAGCAGATAACTACCGATAACCATACACGCCTCGTTACAGCCGTCTATTTATTCGGACCCATGCTCAGCATGCGCATGCGCTACGGATTTGAAATTCTAATCATTTGCATATCATGCGCTAATTTGCATTTCCTGAAAATTTCAGCTCACTCGCGTAAGTCCTTCATGGTGTTGCAATTTTCACAAACATGAGTTTAAATAAAAAAAAAAGAGATTAATTATTTTTCAAATGATTAATTTATTTTTGTTTATAAAAAATAGATTTATAGAAAATATATATAATTTTTTAAAAAAAAAATCATATATGGAATAATAGTTATATATTTATTCTATTTAAAATTTATATTAAAATAATGAAACATAGTAATGAAATATTTAGAGATTTATAACAATTAAACATAACTAAAAGATCCTACTTTGAATTCTGCGTTTTCATGAAGTATTTTGACATTTTCCAAAATTTCTATTAAAAAAAAAATACTTATAATATTTCATTAGAAAATGAATAATTAAATAAATCAACTGATCGAGGAAATATTTCGAAAATATTACCTTTTACTTTTTGCCATGTCGCCATCTATTAGTAGAAACAGGAAAGATATGAAGCATTTAAAAAATTAATTGAAGAATGAGGTTTGTATCCGAATTATAAAAATTACATGCTTTGTAGAACAATATTATAAAACTCTCTTATTTTTTCATAATTGGTAAAAAATAAAATAAATAGGTTAATAAACTGTTTTGAGAATATATTGTTTTTATTCCATATCTTTACAATTTTATATTTTGTTTTTCCATATTTTTACTACTATATTTGATCTTATTTTCACTGTACTATTTTGTTTTTCCATATTTTTACTATTATATTTGATCTTATTTTCACTGTACTATTTTGTATTTCCAAGCTTCACGATTTTGTTTTATATAGAGATTGTGTTGTTGTTTCTTATCCCACTTGGCTGGCCAAGCCCACGAGCCCGTACGTACTCATGATTGAAGGGGAAGGAAGCAGCTTCTGTTGTGATGGAGCACCCGTAGGTAGAAGCCTGACTTTTGCTCCGTGACGCTCTTACAGTCATAGGAGACCGAGACCTACGGCTTAAAGTGGATTCCGAACCACTACAAACATCCATGGCACCGCCGGGATTTGAACCCGAAACCTGTGACACCGAGCGCCAGAGCGCTAGACACTCGGCCATTCAGGTCCCAAATTTGCCAACGGCACGCGGTGTTCCCAGGTGGTCACCCACCCAAGTACTGACCGCGCCCAATGATGCTTGACTTCGGTGATCTAACGAGAACCGGTTAGAGATTGTAACATCTCTATACGGAAATAGGAAACTTTTTGTAATGTTTCATATTTTTAAAGGAAGTTGATCTATTCTTGTATAATAATAAATATATTATATTATATTTTTATAACTGTTTTTATAATATTTAGTTTTTTTCCATCTTTTTACGATTATATTATATCTTCTGTCACTGTACTATTTTGTATTTTCCAGCTTTACGGTTTAGTGTATTAATTTGTTTTATATCGATTGCAACATCTCTATATGGAATAGGAATCTTTTTATAGTGTTTTATATTTTTAAAAGAAATTGATCTATTTTTTTGTATAATAATAAATATAATTATTGTAAATTTGTATTTCTATAACTGTTTTTTTTTCATTTTTAAACATGAACAGTTTTTTAAGAATCCCTAACAGATTTACAAATTAACATAAAATTAAATAATTGTTATACGTGAGTGTGGTTTGGAGTAAAATACTGCTCAAGCTTACAAAAAATCAAATGAGAAGCCAAAAATCAAATCAGTAGAAAAAAAATTGAAACCTCTTTTTAATCAAAAGAGAAGTTTTTAAGTTTGCCGATAGATGGCACCACTTCTCGTTTTAGTTTAAGTATGCATTTCTATTGTTTCTTATTTCAAATGAGAAGGTCTAGAAGGTCTTTCAATGCTAGAAGTTCTGTGTACGCGCAGAAAACTTGCTAGCTGCAATTTAGATGTGAATCGAAAGGCATGCTGCTTTTCTTGTTGGGATTCGAGGAGATGAAATGCCGCTCTGCTTGAAGTCGGTTTTGGGTCCCGACCTGCCGAATGACAGTTGGTTGCTTGCGGACAGGGGAGTATTAATGGGATTGTGTTTCGAGTTCAAACTGCAACACACAGGAACAGAGGCATCACAGTTTGGCAGCATGTTTCAAATGTAGACGCGGCTTTGCATTAGGACTGTCTTTAATTTTTTTAAATATAAACGTTATATTTTTATTAAAAACTCTCTTTATTTTATTTCTGTTGTACCATATGTATGCCCCCATTTTGGTATTATACCTAACTCTCTCTTGAGCTTTTTCAAAAAATTATTTTTACTTAAACTTCAATTATTTTCGTTATTATATATTTCTTACTACTTTTCCTTTAACTTCCTAAAAACTCAAAATAATTTGCATTCACTAAGACTTAATATAAATAATTTTTATATTTTTAATAGGAAATTTTTTTAAACCAATCTTGACTTATCTTAATTTGTTAAAATTGTTTTACTTAACTTGTTTATATTTTCCAGTTTTGTAGGTTGTATGTTTCACTGTAGCTCTTGTATGACCAAGCTTTCTCTCAAAGAATCCTGTATCTTTAAGATGTCTCCACAAGTTGGACACAATGTGGGGTGTCACATTTAAATCTCCAGCTATTTTACTTGAGACTACCTGTTTCCATTCTCTTCACGTTTCTTCGCATCATGCAATCGTTACTTATTTCAATTATTTGCTTTTGAATTCCATCGAATGTTGAAAAAACAAAACACCCCTAAATTCAGCGAGTTCTTTGAGTGAACAAACAACGAAAATTGAGGTACACACGCAGTTTTTTTTTTTTTTTTTTTTTGTCGCTCTACGGTCATCTTATGCACACTTTAGGTTAAACAGACCGGGACTTACGCCTAAAGTGGATTCCGAACCACTACAAACATCCATGGCACCGCTGGGACTCAATACGAAACCTGTGGTATCGAGCGCCTGAGCGCTAGCCACTCGGCCAACAGGCCCCCAGGTCCACAAGCATGTATACGCTTACGTATTCAACACTAGATATTTGCATTTTGGGAAGCATTAGTTTTATTCTTTGTTGAGTATTTTTCAAGAAACTCGACAAAATATACAAATTCTCTTTCGAGTGCTATTCCATTCCTCTAACACTTACATCGCTATCACTCAGTCGTACGTCACTGTGGTTTCTTAACCATATAATGTTTTTAAATATTGAGGCTCTATTTTACTCGAAAATCGTGCAAAGATTTTTAGTTGGTCTCCCCCCGACAGCTGAGATTCTTCTGGGCAGCGAAAAGAAACGTTTTTTTTCCGACGAGTTTTACGGCTAAGTCAATGAATCTTCTGACTCTCGCAATATAAATCCATGTTTCCTGTTGGTTGAAGAGTTTTTTTCCCAGCGTTTTGTAGAAATATTGCTACGAGAAGTTGGATGAAATTCAAGTTTCATTTCCACCAAATGTGTGATGGACAGTTTGTAATCTCGTGCGATAAATATATTCTTTGTTTCTTTTGATAATAATGAGTATTCTTCTGTTCCCGAGTGTTGAAGTTTGAACTTTAAAAACAAACCCAGTTATGACCCGTTGTGAACAAGCGATAGGTTGTCATTTTATAGGTCGTAAATTGTTTGATGTGATACACAAAACCAACAATGTTCAAAGCGACATTTCACTTATCCCGATACACGAGGTGCAAAAGAACATTCGTTTCGAGTTTTGTCCAAATTGGAATGAACCTATTTCTGTGTTTGGCCGAGTCATTTCAAGCTGAAATCTGGGCTCGACTGTAGACTTTTCAACTCATATCCGTTCATCAGATTACAATGTGTACACGTAGAAAATAACCTTTGGCTTCGATATCGAAATTCAAACAAAACACTTCCTAATTAAAAGCTGACGTTCAGAAAAGGAAAAGGTAAACAAATTCTGCTACGATAGATATCTGCTTTCACTCTTGTTTTGCCTTTTTCGTAGTTAGAAATTTGTTTACTTATGACAATTTTCACAAAGTGAGTAAGATGTTTATTAATCAACTGCTGTATTTATCGGGAAGTAGCACATTTGTAGAGCTTTTATTTTGCATGTACAATTCCCTTGATTCCTTGGATCTCCTGAACCTCCAGTGCTCGTTTCCTTCTAATTTCGACTTATTTCGTTTTTTAGCATCAACATTTTAAATTAAAAAAAAATATAAACGGTATTTCTTTTAAACATATCAGATATTCCATAAATTAATTAAGGTAAGACTTGAAATACTAATTAAAGCTATTAATTATGCAGATATTACTTATATATATATATATATATATTTCTATAAGTTTATGTATGCCCATATGCATGGTTTAGATTTAAATTTCACCAAAATTGACAGAGATAACCTTTAATACAAAGCCTAGATCAAAAGTTAGTTTAATATATTATAGTTGATAATTTTGAAATGTAGACTTATATTTATTATTAAAAAACTATATTTAAATTAAATAGCTGACAGAAAGTAAAAAACAATAACTGTTAGTATTTTCTCTTATTCGTTTGAAGAGAAAGTTCACTATAAAATGATATCCAAATTCTTCATGAGATAGAAGATAATTAAAATTGTGTGAAGAAAATAATGTAAAAAAATGTCCTAAAAATTAAATAAAAATTTATTAAACTAAAGTTAAACGCCGTGGTTCGGTGGTCTAGGGGTATGATTCTCGCTTCGGGTGCGAGAGGTCCCGGGTTCAAATCCCGGCCGAACCCAATGCCATTTTTTATTAACAAATATATTTAAAAAATACATTCATAATGAAAAGATAAGCAACTATATTTAATTATTAATAATTATTATTAAGCAACTATATTTTTATAAATGAATAATCAAACTTGAAAATGTATTAATTAAATTTCAACGTTTTTTCTTTCAAAGACTTTTAACTCCTGATTTAAATTTGAAACTTAAAGAGGAATTATTAAAAGGAACATTCTTTATTAAAATACAGTTGCTTAATGATAATTATTAATAATTAAATATTGTTGTTTATCTTTTCATTATAAATGTATTTTTTAAATCACAAAATAATTACAATGCATTTAAAGAAACACAGTTATAAATAGTTGAAATGCAAAATAAAGATCAAAATTGAAATATTTTTTTTTCTTTCTAATGCAGCTGGCAAACACAGACAGCTTGGTCTTTGGATGCCTTAAGGCAAGTGCTGCACAGACGTACTCACTTTGCATTACCCAAGGGGCGCGTGTGACTTGATGATAAGCCACGGACGTGGAGTAACACTGCCCCCGCAACGCTCTACGATCCTATTAGGACCGGGACCTACGGTTTAAAGTGGATTCCGAACCACTACAAACAGCCATGGCACCGCCGGGACTCGAACCCGAAACCTGTGGTACCAAGCACCAGAGGGCTAGCCACTCGGCTATTCAGGCCATCAAAATTGAAATATATTAAAATCAAATTCTATGATTGTTTTCAATATTATAGTTGTTAGTTTCTTCATAACTTAAAATTTATGATAATCCTATTCATTCCTTTACTAAATTAAATTCTTGTTTGCTAGATGAAAGTCATTTAATGCTTCTTATTAAATATGTAAACAATTACGTCATAAGAATTAACAGTTAAAGTTATATTTCGGTACTCTGAGAGAACTGATTGATATGGTGTGACTCGCAAGATTGATTTATCTCAGTTCATTCGAGTTTAAGGTTTATTCTGGTTGTGTAGCCTATTTTTTTTTCTTTCGTTTTAGTATTTTTGGTACTTACGTATTAACGGTACCTTGGCGACAGACTTGGCGGTTTTTAAGTGTCGCCAATCTTTATTATTTGGAATAAAAATATTTTGAAAGCGTTTTGATTTTAAATGAAGTGTTTCATATATATTTTATTATTTGGAACCAAAATTTTAAGTGCAGATTGGCGCCAAATCTGTAGCTGCGGTTGGCGCGTGCGCTCTTTACTGTCGCAACTGTCGCCAAGATACCGTTAATACTTAAGTACCGTATTTTCTTTAGGTAAGTCACCTAAATTTATACATTTAATGTTCTAGCACATTCTACTTTTATTTCTAATTCTCTTTCTTTTATTTATCCATGCAGTTTCTGAAAAGTTTACACATTGTGTAGGTGTGTTTTTCGCACTTGCTATGATGGCTAACACATTAAATTCTAATTTTATGGATTACTCTTCAGATGTTCGATTCGTGGCTCGTGGTAATGTGCACCGCTGGTGAGCGTTAGAACTGAGGTTCAATCCACTGGCGGCTTTGTTGTAGGCACTGTTTCAAAACACTAGGAGAACTCGATAGCTTTTGTGATGTTCAGATCTTGCCTCGTTAGTCGGGCTACCTGGTGAGAGTTTTCCGAGTTTTCTCCCCTACGATACGCATATGCGAGGTAGTTCCCCCTAAAAAGCCCTCCCGGAAGGCACTTCCCTCCCTTCTTCAGCGATCGGAGCTAAGTCAGACTTCTACCTACAGATGCTCCATCACAACAGAAGCTTTCTCCCCCACCCCTTCATTTCTTCTATGAGAACGCACGAGTTTATGGACTTAGTCTAGATGTTGCTATCGACCAAGTGGGATAAGAAACAACTCAACAACTCTTCAAATACTAATATTAATTTTAAGGTTCACCGCGACATTCTTTCAAATTAATAGATAGCATTTCAACATGGCGCTTGGTCTTTTACTATTGTACTAGAAGTTTCCGATAACATGATCACCAAACAGGCCCTAAAATCTTGAAAGAGAATACATCGTCCAAAGTTATTACATTGAAATATACACTGAAGTGACAAAAGTCATGGGATGGCAATATGCAAATTTTCAGATGGCAGTAGCATCGCGTAGAACAGGTATAAATGCGCAGTGCTTTCGCAGAGCTTTCATTTCTGTTCAAGTTATTCATGTGAAGAGGTTTTGACGTGATGATGACCGCACGACGGGAATTAACAGACTTTGAACGCGGAATGTTAGTTGGAGCTAGACGCATGGGTCATGCCATTTCGGAAATCGTTAGGGAATTCAACATTCCCAGATCCACTGTGTCAAGAGTGTGCCGAGAGTATGAAATTTCAGGCATAACATCCCACCATGGACAGCGCAGTGGTCGACCGCCTTCACTTAACGACCGAGACCGGCGACGTCTGCAAAGAGTCGTAAATTCTAACAGACAAGCAACACTGCGTCAAATAACCGCAGAAATCAATGTGGGACGTACAAGGGACTTGTCTGTTAGAACTGTGCGGAGAAATTTGGCTTTCTTGGGCTATTCCAGCAGAAGACCGACTCGAGTGCCTTTACTGACAGAACGACATCGCTTGCAGCGACTCTCGTGGGCACGTGAGCATATCGGTTGGTCCCTAGATGAATGGAAAACCGTGGCCTGGTCGATGAGTCACGATTTCAGTTGGTAGGAGCTGATGGTAGGGTTCGAGTGTGGCGCAGACCCCACGAAGCCATGGACCCAAACTGTCAGCAAGGCACTGTTCAAGCTGGTGGTGGCTCCGTAATGGTGTGGGCTGTTTTTCATGGCATGGACTTGGTCCTCTGGTGCGACTGGACCGAACATTGACTGGAAATGCTTATGTTCAACTACTTGGAGATCACTTGCAGCCATTCATGGACTTCATGTACCCAAACAACGATGGGTTTTTTTTATGGATGACAATGCGCCATGTCACCGGGCCACAACTGTTCGCGATTGGTTTGAAGAACATTCTGGACAATTCCAACGAATGATCTGGCCACCTAGATCGCCCGACATGAATCCCATCGAGCATTTATGGGACATCATCGAGAGGTCTGTTCGTGCCCAAAATCCTGCACCATCAACGCTTTCACATTTATGGACGTCTATCGAGACAGCATGGCTCAATATTCCTGCAGAAGACTTCCAACGACTTGTTGAGTCCATGCCACGTCGAGTTGCTGCACTTCGCCGGGCGAAAGGTGGGCCGACACGATATTAAGAGGTATCCCATGACTTTTGTCACTTCAGTGTATAGATGAATGTGTATCCTGTGACAGGGCAAATTAATTATATCCACTGATCATTTCGAGACAGCCAAAGAACCAGAAATATGAAAGCAATCCTGTGAATCTTGATAATCATATCGCCTTATTCTGAAAAAATAACTACTAATTTCATACTTCACAACATCCGTACCGATATCTCCTTAGCTGAACTCGCACAAGAATTAGAGAAGGACCTTACAGTTATTGAACTCCGAAGATTTTCCAGCTAGATAAATAAATCCAATCTCGTCACTTCAACGTTGATTACGATTTTAGGAACTATTTTACCTGGATCATACACGATTATGGCTTGTGGAACAAAAGGCATCTTTAGACCTCTTGAGTGTCATCGGTGTTATTTTTTACTCATCAACAAGTGCGGCCTGATGACCAATTGGCTAGCGCTCTGGCCTTTGGTATCACAGACTTCCGGTTCGAATACTGGGGGTGGCATCGATGTTTGTTAGTAGCTCGGAATCCATGTTAAACTGTAGGTCCTGGTCTAATTAGCCTAAAATGGGTAAAAAAAGGACGAAAAGAGAAAAAACAAACCAACAGCGGGCCTGAATGGCCGAGTGGCTAGCGCTCTGGCGCTCGGTACCACAGGTTTCGGGTTCGAGTCCCGGCGGTGCCATGGATGTTTGTAGTGGTTCGGAATACACTTTAAAACAGTAGGTCCCGGTCTAATAGGATCGTAGAGCGTTGCGGGGGCATTATTACTCCGAGTCCGTGGCTTATCTTCAAGTTACATGCCCCCTCCTGGGTAATGCAAAGTGAGTAACGTCTGTGCAGCGCTTGCCTTAAGACATCCAAGACCAACCTGTCTAAGTGTTTGCCAGCTGTATTAGAAAAAACAACAACAACAGCAAGTTATAAAAGTCCCTTTGTTTGTGAGCTTTGCAGCGCCCAACACCCAGTGGATTCCAAATGTGTTAATTGCATTACGGAACACAAGGTCATAGACACTTCTTGTTCTAAACGGAAAGCCGATGAACAATTTTAGAAATTTAAAACTCTCAATCGTCTTTTTTTTGTAGATGCCCGAATCTTGTATCGCACTCCGAAAATGGATTTATTTTTATCTAATCATGTTGTAAATTCTGATTACATTACAAATGATGAACTCAGGAAATGATCAAAGAAATCTTTTGAATACAGACTTCAACTTTTCATGAAACTATTAAATTTTTGACAGAATATATTACAGTGACCCTTACAATTTTTCTTTCTCTTATGATCAACAGAATCTCGCTCAGACTTTTGCAACATATTCTGATATACAATTTTTCCTGTCTATCGCTTTACTTAATAATAAGAAAAATTTCAGAATATCTTACCCCACACAACTCTCTTGATGAAATGTACACTGCAATACACTTTTACAACAGAAACTAAATATATATAAATATGGCTCCTTTTTATAATTAAAAAAAAATGTAATCTATATCTTCATTATAAAAATATAATATATATCTTTATTTAAATTTATTTCAGCAATTTGTAATGCAGTACAGCTTTCTATATAAAATCAGATTCCTATACAAATAATAAATTTATACAAATAATTAATTCATTGGATGGAATCTGACACCAGATGATATGACATACCTAACATAAATATTAAATAAAAGTTTTTTTCGTTTTTTGCAATCGTGAGCGTGATTAATTTCTACAATCGACATGATATGTAAACCACCATTGCAGTCTTTTCTTGACGTTGTTGTAAAAACAGGAGTACGTACAGTAGTGCGTTCAACAAGGAACATGAAAGTAGGACAGTTGTCACGTCGCCTTCTTAGACGAATCCTAATTATGCATACAACATCACGATGTCTATATCGGTTTGTAGTAGCAACAAGCCCATATAATAGTGCGTTCAACAAGGAACATGAAAGTAGGACAGTTGTCACGTCGCCTTCTTAGACGAATCCTAATTATGTATACAACATCACGATGTCTATATCGGTTTGTAGCAGCAACAAGCCCATACAATAGTGCGTTCAACAAGGAACATGAAAGTAGGACAGTTGTCACGTCGCCTTCTTAGACGAATCCTAATTATGCGTACAACATCACGGTGTCTATATCGGTTTGTAGTAGCAACAAGAAGAACGAAGTTTGCATTGGTCCTCGTCACTGCATTCATCTAGTCCTCGTCCTTGTCACAGGACTTAAAGTACTGGTATAGTGCACCATGGGACTTTAAACTCCTCTCCCACCTTTTCTTTGTATAGCCGTTAATTTGGATAGCTGCTGTTATTTTTTGTTGCATTGAGGCGCATGGCTATGCCTTATCATCGAGGAACCCTTCACGTTTACTATCAGCAAGATAACGCACGACTAAATATCGACCGGTGCTCTCCTGACAGTTCTCGATATTTACGCTTTTCATTCCAGTCTCCAGTTATCTGCAGAAATTCATCTTTTTTAAAAAAAATTACAACTTTCACATCAGCATTTTCAAAGAACGAGCAAATTCCTTGGAATGGGAAATAATAGTTCTCCGATAGCAAATTAGCCTGAAAGATGATAAATTTAATCTGAAGGATGATAAATTTTACCTGGTGATTTTATACCACAGTTCTTTATTTTGTTTTCCAAAGCACAACACGATTGACAGAATAAACGTATACATTTCCTGATCACTTATCAAAATACTTTACGAAGAAAAAAAACAGTATTCTCTTCATAAAAAATGCTTTCATGTGATTGAGATATAAATAATTAAATGGTTAAAAAATACATTTTATTTTCTTTGTTTTTTCCTTTTGCAATCACAACTAAAAATTATAATGACTAGTATTGGCTGAAATCTGAATTAGTAAGATTTTTAGATTCCTTATTGCGTACTTAGCATTTAGAAGATAGTGTATATTCAGTATGATTTAGATGATCTTATACAAAATTTAAGAGTTAATAAAACATACAAAATTAAGTCAATCGTGCACATGTGGCCACAGGTGACACAGCGCATTTCTAAAAATCGATGGTAAAATTGATGACAGTAAATATGAACTGTTTTTGCTTATAATATATCTGCGTTGTAAACTTTATCAGTACCTTTTGTTCAAATTTTTCAACTATTTTTACTCTACAGCATTTGAAGCCACATATGCGTCTTGTTTTGTGTACCTGACATAAGTTTATATTTTATCCAAATTCTCTGAAATCACTCTGCTTAAAGAAATACTCTACATCAATCAACTCCAAAAGGAAAGATTGAAGTTTGCAGATATAAAAGAGCCGCTTTTATAGACCATGGTAGTTCATTCATTCATATACCGAGATTTTTAAATTTGTAAAATTCTAGCGCATTGCATTAAATTGCTTTGGAGAGTAAAGGAACAAGCATGTTGAAACCAGTTGCGTTGAAGTAAATTAAAATATTTTGGCTAAAAAAAAAAAAATGTATAACGATACAGTATACCTTTGACTACATAATTATAACTATGAAAAGAAGACATATATAATTAAATAAAACAATAATTTGATTCCTATTTTTCCAAAAATAGAACTTATTCCACTCTGAAAATAAAAGCTGGTGAAATTATTCAATTTGAACCAATGATAAAGTAAATAGCTAGCGAGTAGGAGGGCTCAGGTGCAAATCCGTTGGTAGCCTACGTTTCAGTAACTGCTTCCAGAAACAAGAAGACTCGATGGAAATTGTGACAGCGGGATTGGTGAAATTATTCAATTTGGACCAATGATAAAGTAAATAGCTAGCGAATAGGATGGCTCAGGTGCAAATTCGTTGGTAGCCTACGTTTCAGTAACGGTTTCCAGAAACAAGAAGACTCGATGGAGATGAATTAATATGTGACAGCGGGATTAAAGCACCTGGCATTGGTAGCCAGGCTGTCTTATGGCACTTTACTGGGTTTTCGCTTATACAACACGCGGATATGGATGGTTTACTCCTAAGATTCATTACATACACCCCCTTTCCAGAAAGGCAAGAATCTCTTCATCTCTCGTCAGAGTGGGCAGTTCGGAACAAATTAAAATCAAATATGATTTCCAGAGTCGTAATCGTACCTCAAAATAGTACAGTTAAATCATACAGCAAAATAATGGTTGAAGAAGTTCAAGGTAAAATGATATTCAATTCTTAGAGAAGGCGGAGATGTGGAATATTTTTTGGCATTATTCTTATTCAAGGAAATAGTAGCAACTTTAATGTTACTGACATGTTACTTGACGTATTTTAAGCTTTTCTCTTTCTCTCTCTCCTTTTTCTTTTTTATTACGTTATAAATAAAAAAATTCATTAAATTACAATTAATTGAACCCGATGAATATTTCTTTGCATATTATCTTTGAATATTTTATTGCTCTTAATAAAGATATTAATTAAGAATCTAATTTTTATTAAAATGAATTTAACAGTGTATTAATTTATTTCTGAATTTCAAGTTACAGTTCAGAATAGATTTTGAGAAATCAGAAAAAAGATAAATGACGAAACCAAATAAAACTTAGATAATATGCATTTGCTATTCTTTACTAAAAAAATAAGATTCGAGATTTTTATTTTGAATTTTCTTAGTACATTATGCTTTATTACTCAATCAATGAATCGAAATATAACTAGAAAATGGAGAATGTGTATTTTAACATACGCATTTTACGCATTTAAAGTACAAAAATTCATTCGTAATTAATTGACTTATTTGTTTTTTCTTGTGAATTAAAGGTTTCGTTTAAAAAATCACTTTACTTAATCTGAAAAAAAAAAAAAAAAAAAATGTCAAAATAAAAGGGAAAACAAATTTACGGAAATTAAACTTTTTTTTATCTTAAAATGATAAAAATTAACAAAGAAAACCCATCAAAGTAAAATAATTCAAATATTCAATGCAAGAATTTCAAACTAAAGCAGCTTAAAATATTTAATGTGATCAGCACTGACGACAGATAGAAAAGAGATGTTTCCTTTTTCTAGTAAAACAAAAATATATATGTCATTTAAGGTGATTACAACAACTGATAATGTACTAAAGCTCTCTGCTAACAAATAAATTGAAAATCATATACATAATTTTTAATAAATGGGGAATCTAACACTAGATGGCGCGACCAGTCTACCTTCCGCTAAAATTCAAGACCACGATGATATTTATTACGAGATGTATAACAGAAGATGATTGTTAATTAAAAAATGCGCCAAATCGCAGTGTAGTTGTAAAATGCTCAACATACCCTAAAAGTCCAACAAAGAAGGCAAGGTCTTCCCATTCTCGCTCATCGGTAGGCAAGTAGAACAAGAAATCCATGTTCTGATATGATTGTTTTTCTATCGTATACTTGCTTGGTCCACCGTTAAATGTTTTATTTTCCGCTTTTTACACACATGAGAATAATATTTTTATGTTAATGATATAAAAATTTAAATCAAGTAATTTTAAAATAAAACTCCATAAAATTATTGAAATTAAGTAATTGAAACGTTTGCTTCAATCGATTGGAAAGATTGAATTGCATTCTAGTGGTTACTGTGAAGGTATCTGTGAGAAGGGTTCAGGTTCAGGTTCAAATCCGCTTTCGGTTACCATTACAGTCAGCTTTGAGAAACTAAGAAGATACTTGAAGACAAATGCGACAGTCAGTGTGTTTGGCTCTGTAAACGTTACTCATTGACACTCACATTCCCTGGTGAAACTCTTCCAGACAGTTAGTTACACATCAATTCCAAAAGGCAAATACTCTTTCTCCATCGCAATTTTTTTTGGGTGCTCGTAGCCCGTTTTGGATGTCTGCCTGCTTTTGGTATGTACGTGGATAGAAACCTATAAAATGACTGTTTATTATTACTTGGTTGCAAAAATGTTTATCTTTACCAGAGTTTGAAAATACTACTTAAAGTGACATGACAGATTTATTCTGGATATCTGGATAGATTTTATTTCATTCTTCTAATAGAGCCGCTCCAGACGAATCTGCCTTGAGAATATACAGAACCCTTCAAGAGAATCACGAGTTTCCACCCTGCTCTGGCCATAATAATTTTTCCAGCACATCAAAGAATTAGAGAACCCCATTTACGACTAGCTGTCACTAACAGCTAGAGGTAATGTGGATTGTTTTCCATGGTCAGACGGAGACACAGGAACAAGATCTCGGCGGGTTTTCTTAACTCAATTCTTACTCCCGTGTGGACACGACTTAGGAGTAATTTTTAAGGAATTCCTGCACGTTATTTGACTTTTTTAATTTCTTTTTTCAGAAAATATTTTAAATATTCTATGATGATGTTTGGGAACTATAGAGTTGATATTTACAGAGATAATGCAGTCACAGTTTCAGGTTTCTGCTAGGGATCATTGTCACTTTAAAATAAATATTTTTCTACAAGTCTATTGTAATAGAACTTCCTCTAAGATCTTTGTTTCAAAATGTTTGGGTATTTTGTGGTTCATGATACCATCAATTAAATTTTTTTTTTTATTTCCAACGGCAGATTATGAACAGTTACAGGGAAAAAAACACACACAGATAATACAACAAAACATGCTGAAACAGAGTTCATTAATCGAACAATAACCAACCCACACTAAAAAATGTTACCATCAGTTACATTAGAGTTTAAAGACACTCACCAACCCACTCACACAACCATGGCTCTTATTCCTTTTGATTTAAGAATTGTATTTATTTTTCCCATAAAATATGTATCACTTATTTCTACAAAAAGTGATATATTGCTACCAAAAACGTTCCCCCTTGAAAAAAAAAATAGAAATTCATTCATCATTGAATATAATTTTATAACAAATTATCTCGGGTTTTGGAAAATCATTTTTTGACTTCTATTGTAATTATAATGCTTCTACAGAGGTTTCACTTGAAAGGTTAGTTATACTTATTTTTGAACCCAAATTTGATTTCTGTAATAAATTTTAATACGGAATTCAGAATTTATTCCCTTTATCTTATATATGTATACTTTTGATCGGTTCGTCATTTCTGTACTATAAACCTATTATTTCATCTATAGTTCTGTCAATTTAATGATAAAATTTATCTTGATTCGATATATTTGAAGTCCCTTTTCAACATGGCAAGTCGTTTATCTTCATGTGTCTAATACAAAATAAGTAGCTTCGGTTTAAATTATAAAAATTATTTGCAAAATGTAATGTGTTTTAAGAAAAATTTGTTTTAATTTCAAAACAATTTAGAATAATTTTTAAGGTTGAATCTAATCATTTAGTAGCACTGCCGAAAACTTTTTAAGACGTTTGTTCACAATTTTTATTTATTTCAAAATTTGACCAAATTAAACTTGAAACTGATAAATAATTTCTTTATTACTGTTAAAAGATGGTAAAAATAAAATAAGAATTACTTACAAAATTTACTTTTGGTTTGGATGTTTGCAATTTTAGAGAGATATTAAATGAAAACGAAAATAATTCTGATAAAATCTATCATAACGTGAATAGTCCTGCGCGTATTAAAATTGACTCGTGGCACCATCTTGTGAGCAAAATAAAAACCTATCTATGTTAACTCTGTAATTTATATCCTTTACCAACTTTAAAAAGATCGAGAACGAGAAAAAGATATTAGAAAAATATTTCATCTTCGAGTTTTTACTAGAAGATTTAACAGGGTGTCAACCACAACCAGACTAATTGCATTTGTATTTCTATTTCAATGACAACTTAGCGATTTGTAGGTGGAGTGGTTAATTTTTAGCGATTGACTGTCATTTTTGAAAAATCAAAAACCTTTTCTTCATTAAAAAAATAGGTACTTACATATTAACGGTACCTTGGCCACAGTTGCGCCAATAAAGAGCACACGCGCCAACCACAGCTACAGATTTGGCGCCAATCTACTCTTAAAATTTTTGTTCCAAATAATAAAATATATACGAAACACTTCATTTAAAATCAAAACGCTTTCAAAATATCTTTATTCCAAATAATAAGGATTGGCGACACTTAAACACCGCCAAGTCTGTCGCCAAGGTACCGTTAATACGTAAGTACCAAAAAATATACTAAATTGTGTGCTTCATTTGTAATAAAAGAATTAGTATTGTCAAGGAATAAAATTATAAAAAATCACTACGATAAAATTCAAAGAACAATATGCAATAATTATCATCAAGAGTATTGAAGTAAAATGAAAAAATATGTGAAATTCACTTCAAACTAAAAAATATTTTCTACAATTAGGAAAACGAATGAATCAGGTGTGAGAGGCACTTATGGAATCAGCTATTTAAATATTATAAAATATATAAACTAATAGACAAAATATTATAAACTTTTAAATGAATGCATAATTAAAGCAATCTGTTTAAAAAATTTTCAATTATTTCTTTACATTTCTTTGTCGAAATGTACCGTACTCGAAAAACAAAACTGCAAGTCAAGAAGTCGGTCTGAAAAAAAAGGTCGGTGCGAAAAACAAGTTGGTCTGATTACTACTTGAAAGAATTAACCACATATGTATATTATGGATATGACTATGGCTACTCTGTCGATATGACTATTGTTAACCCTAGTAACATGATATATACTATGGTTACCCTGTGATTTTTGAATTACTGATGACAAATTGGGCTGAAGAATTGGGCAATTGGCTTGATTGTCGTTGAAGAATTATTGTGACACATTAAAACAATAAAATGAAAATTATATCAATAATCACACCTATGACAGCAACAAAAAATATTAACACTTTCGCTGCCTGCCACACTCCAACAGGGGATCAGGCGTATACTCTAAAGAACCAATAATGCCCCAGCACGTGGTATGGTTTACCCTTCAGTAGCCAGTCACGCATGCTGCGTCTCAGATGTTTTCTCCGCTTTAATTGACAATATATGTTAGGTGTGTCTGCTGGTATTGGTGTGGAGTAAAGGTTAAACATTAGTTGTAAAGGTTGTTACTAAAAATATCTAGTAATATAGGTTGTAAAGACGATATTTCTGAGGTACATCATACTCCTCCACCCCCCAAAAGTGCAACCTAATAAGATTCAAACAGATGATGAATGCAATGAAGTATTCATTTCTTCTCAAGGTGTCCATGATATTTCGATTGTATGTCATTGTAATCAATTTATAATAATTCATTTATATTAAACAATTGTTAGTGATAAAGTATCATACAAAAATAATGCCTTTTGTCACTTATTTTCATTATTTTTTTTAAACATCCTGTACCAGAGCATAAGAAGATAATTTTACCTCTAGTGCCTATTACGCGCTGGAGCGTAGTCAAATATTTAATCAGGAAAATCCTAAATATTATGTAGTAATTAATATTATAGGTGTAATCATGCTTTAATATCACTTTTCAATCATCTTCATTATAAAAAATAAGTCTTCTTCTATGAAAACCCATTTCTACGGCTGGGCAATAATTATTAACACTGTATCACGTGACTGACAATCAACGTGTTAAGAAGTAGTTAACCATTTGTATTTGCAAAAAAATCTTTTATTCAGGAAAATGATTAAATCCCAAGAAAAAATAACATTCTTATCAGTATTTTCTCATAACTTGCGTAACAGATATTATACTTTTATCCCATTTTATTGCTTTTAATATTAATTTATATATATATATATATATATCAGTACTTTTGGAAAGCTATTTAATGCAACAAATATTTTTTAAAAATATTTTTTACACTGGTTTTTTTTTTTTAATTTTGAAAACTTAAGCCGTAATTTATTGTTTACTTAAATCTTTGTAATAAGTTTCTTTCAATCTTACGTTTTTAGAAATTGAAAATCCTTATTAATTAATATTTTTAAATTTCAATTTTAAAATATAATATTCAATTTTGAAAATACAACTATATACTATTTTGAATATACAACTATATACTATTTTGAATATACAACTATGAAAATTCAAATTATATTTTTGTATTGTTATATCTGCATTCAAAAATGAAAAATATATAGTAGCAAAATATTAAATTCCGTCTACTCAGACATAAATAAAGACATTTTGATATATTTTGTATACTTAATCAACAAACGATGGGAATATTATAAAAAAAAAATTGGTTTTCTATTCCAAAAATTTATTTCTTATTTTTTTTCTGGTTATTAATAACCATTTCGACTTCTCCATTCCAAGACTAAGCTTTTTTCTATTGCTTTTTTTCCGTTTTTCGCACTAACTGCAACTGATCAATTCGTATGAGATGAGATATCACTGATAATACGATCGATGCTGATGTAAAGATCTCCAATATAAATGTGACAAACTGGTTTCTGACTATCTTACTTTGGCTACGATAAAAAAAAATCACAAAAAAATTGTGACATGACATTTGACTCATATTTATTACAGTTTTTTTTAGTTACAAGCTACGAAAATTCAAATATTAAAGATATGACTTTGATTATTCCGTTTCTTTCATATTGCAACGACAATGAAAACCTTAACGAAGAGCTTATAGAAATGGTTCTTATTCGTTTTTCTTTTTCAATTCTCATTAATTTTTTACTAGTAAATTTCACTGCTGATCAAGATATTTTGGAGATAAAAAAAGTTTTTTTTGAAAAAATAACAACTTTCTCTAATTAAGTGATCTGTCCTCTTTCAGCTGTGACAATCAATGGGATCCAGCAATGACAGTAAAGGTAAGATTTTGTTTCAAGGCTTTCAAATGAATTTTTAAAAATGTTTAAAAACATTCCCAAACTGCAATCTTCTCTTTGCATAATTAATAGCATAATTGCATAATTAAAATAACAACTTTCTCTTATTAAGTGAGCTGTTCTATTTCAGATGTAACAACCAATGGTGATCCAGCAATGACAGTAAAAGTGAGATATTGTTTCAAAGCATCCAAACAAATTTAAAAAAAAATGTTTGAAAACATACCCAAACTGCAATATTCTCTTTGCATAATTAATCATCTGCAACTTATTTCCTTAAAAAATATATAGCCTACTTAAGATCAGATACTGTGAATTTCATCAGATGCAGAAGGCACAACAACAACTGTTTTCAGTTGAAGATACAAGTTTAAGACTTAAAATATCATTCTAGTCTATTCGCATAGTTTCTAAATGACTTGGAAAGTGAAATGAGATAAAATGTTCTAGAAATTAAAAAATCAAGATGTTTAGTTTTTTATTGATGAGACTTGGGTCAAGATTCAGGGATTTTAATCGATGCTAAAGAAATTTAAATAACTAAAATATCTACTTCAAGAAGAAAATCAATTAATGACCAACCTGCATGATGTGTATGGTTTTAAGCGTTAAGTTGGCTTAAAAGTAATTTAAAAGAGATTATTCTCAGTTTCTTTTTTATAAGTCAGCAATAAATCAATGATAATCAAAGTATTATATTTTTTCAGTAGAGTTTCTGAGTTAAGAAAATCAAAAGATTTTAAGAGTAAAAAATATTTACGTTTTTCATAAGACCATTTCCTTTTTAAGTTAAAAAAGTCCTTAATTGCCTTCAAATGGAACTTCTTGATTTACAAAAATGATCCATACTAAGACAAAATAACTTACAGATAATTGTTTCAAAAACATGATATAATTTAAATAAATAATATCCAGAAATTGAAGTCTGCATCAAATATGCTTCCTTTGTTAGTTATTACTTACATAAATTAAGCAACAAATCGATAAATTACGATAAATAGATTGAATATAGTTTCACACACACACACACACATATATATATATATATAATTTGTATATACTATGAACAAATATAAGTTGGATCTAATAACAAAATGTAGATGATTGGTAATAATGTTGTTATATGTATAAGCGAAACCACCCAAGGCTAGCTAATCAGCAGTTAATATCTATTTCAATAATGACGGTGTATTACAGGATTTCGATATGACCAAAGTCATAGAAGTTGCATTGTTAAGCTATAGATCGACTCGAAGAAGTAAATGGTCAGAAAATATTAAAAGGCTGCAAAATATCAATCGTTCCATGGTGAGTCTGTTATAACAAAAGTTTCCAAACCACCAATTCACCTTTCCAACGATATAGCGAAGGTTTGACAAGTACTACCATTTTCTCACATAATTTTTATTTTCAGTCCTATTACCACACAAAATCATAACCCCATCCCATTTTGTTTCACAATAGGACATGCAATGTTAATTACGATACTGTGCAAAATGCTACATGAAGCAGAGTTACATGCTAGGCGACTGATGTTGTACGCCCCACTTACTTCTTACTAAGACGCGTAAGTTTGAATCGGGCATGATGTCATATAAACTGTAATAAAAATCGGTGAAAGTCTGCATTTTTTTGGAAGTGTGTCGATTTCCTTTACAGAACGGTACTGATATAATTACATTCAGAGGAAAGTCTAACATACAGGAAAGACGAGCTTTTGTATGGGAAATTATAACTTTAATTGGGCACACGGACTTCTGTGTTACTACATGGAAGCCATGCTGCTCAGAGGTTTATTAAATGAGATTTTATATGATATTATTCGATCTTATTAGGGCACAAACGGCGATACATTTATATTACAAATAGACATTTCTCGGCACCACGCAGCTCACTTCGCTTATTAGTAATTTGATGAGGAAACTATAGGAGATGAAATTCATAAAAGAAGCATGGCTTAGAGGAAAAAGCTATCAAGATGGAACGACAAGCACGCTCTCGAAACCTGAATACTATAGAACATCTTTGGTAGTTTTTTGGGAAGGAACATTTAAGACATCCAACACTTTTCGAGAAACTTAGAGGGGCTCAAAGTTGCTTTACGGGATCATTATGTATTGTTAACAACAGAACAGGATAACAACATCATTAATAGCAGCCCAAGTTTGTCTGTACAGCCCAATTATGCTCTTCGGGATAATCATATAACCTATATACATATATATGATAATATGAAATTAAATGCCTCATGTTAAATTTTCTCATCCTTTTAAGTTAATGATAACGATTATTTCTTTTTATCCAAATTGGTTAAATAGTTTTTGAGTTATCCTCATTTTCAGTTTGTCAATTAATTTATGGAAACCAATATATTCCAAAGAAAAATTATTCTATCTAGGAAAGATAAAAAAAAAAAAAAAAAAAAAAACAGTCCATACCATTGACCAACGTTTTGTATCCTATCAGGCTGCTGACTACCTATAATCTTGGGGTCGGCTATAATATAAAGAGGAATGATATGGGGGGGAAGAATACATACAAATTATTTAAAACTGCTGTGATTATAATCATTACCCATTATAATTCTAGTATTTTATGTGTATTGCAGTGACACTGAATAACTCTAATTACAATTATTCAACTTTCAGTTTATTTATAATCCTTATTTTTTGATAGATAGTTTCCTGTTTAGTTAATTTTTTATGAATAATTTTTATTCTAAACGACTAGTGAGTCATTCGTAATAAAAATGTGACTTATTTGCAATAAAAATATTCAGGTCTGGAGTACGTACTGGCCGTCCATATGGATAGTTTCCTCTTTTAGGGCCTCATTTTCTCTATGGATTCCATCCCCTAAAGTTTCCTTTTGAAACTTCCTTCTGATTTGTGAGTCATTTTTATTGCATTTTTATCCAGCGTTCAATTGTATTTTGAACTTCTTGTCTTTTTACACCAAATTCCTCAACTTTTCTGCAAAATGCTAGCAGTTGATCTATTTTAAACGATAGTTGTGAAAGTCAATGTAGCAAATTACAATTGTGTTCAAACATATATATATATATATATATATAATTGAAAATATCTCTTTTAATTAAAATGTATGTGAGTCTTAGATGAAGTTTTTAATTTTCATTGATTTTGAACATTTAAAAGCTAAAAAGAGCTCAACAACAGAGAAAAAAGAAAACTGTTGTATTTTTATTAATATTCGATTCTTTACTTGCTGCAAATATATCTTTTTACTAAGCAGTTAAAAGTTTTTAATCATTTTATTTAAAGGACATCTGTGAAAGTCAACGTAGAAAAATCAAATTGTTTTCAAACAGATATACACTGAAGTGACAAAAGTCATGGGATACCTCTTAATATCGTGTCGGCCCTCCTTTCGCCCGGCGAAGTGCAGCAACTCGACGTGGCATGGACTCAACAAGTCGTTGGAAGTCTTCTGCAGGAATATTGAGCCATGCTGTCTCGATAGACGTCCATAATTGTGAAAGCGTTGATGGTGCAGGATTTTGGGCACGAACAGACCTCTCGATGATGTCCCATTAATGCTCGATGGGATTCATGTCGGGCGATCTAGGTGGCCAGATCATTCGTTGGAATTGTACAGGATGTTCTTCAAACCAATCGCGAACAGTTGTGGCTCGGTGACATGGCGCAGTGTCATCCATAAAAATCCCATCGTTGTTTGGGTACATGAAGTCCATGAATGGCTGCAAGTGATCTCCAAGTAGCTGAACATAAGCATTTCCAGTCAATGTTCGGTCCAGTCGCACCAGAGGACCAAGTCCATGCCATGAAAAAACAGCCCACACCATTATGGAGCCACCACCAGCTTGAACAGTGCCTTGCTGACAGTTTGGGTCCATGGCTTCGTGGGGTCTGCGCCACACTCGAACCCTACCATCAGCTCTTACCAACTGAAATCGTGACTCATCGGACCAGGCCACGGTTTTCCATTCATCTAGGGACCAACTGATATGCTCACGTGCCCACGAGAGTCGCTGCAAGCGATGTCGTTCTGTCAGTAAAGGCACTCGAGTCGGTCTTCTGCTGGAATAGCCCAAGAAAGCCAAATTTCTCCGCACAGTTCTAACAGACAAGTCCCTTGTACGTCCCACATTGATTTCTGCGGTTATTTGACGTAGTGTTGCTTGTCTGTTAGAATTTACGACTCTTTGCAGACGTCGCCGGTCTCAGTCGTTAAGTGCAGGCGGTCGACCACTGCGCTGTCCATGGTGGGATGTTATGCCTGAAATTTCATACTTTCGGCACACTCTTGACACAGTGGATCTGGGAATGTTGAATTCCTTAACGATTTCCGAAATGGCATGACCCATGCGTCTAGCTCCAATTAACATTCCGCGTTCAAAGTCTGTTAATTCCCGTCGTGCGGTCAACATCACGTCAAAACCTCTTCACATGAATAACTTGAACAGAAATGAAAGCTCTGCGAAAGCACTGCGCATTTATACCTGTTCTACGCGATGCTACTGCCATCTGAAAATCTGCATATTGCTATCCCATGACTTTTGTCACTTCAGTGTATATATATATATATATATAAAATTAAAAATATCTCTTTTAATTAAAATGTATGTGAGTCTTAGATGAAGTTTTTAATTTTCATTGATTTTGAACATTTAAAAGCTAAAATGAGCTCACCAACAGAGAAAAAAGAAAATTGTTGTATTTTTATTAATATTCGATTCTTTACTTGCTGCAAATATATCTTTTTATTAAACAGTTAAAAGTTTTTAATCATTTTATTTACTATGTCTTAAAGTGAAATTACATCATTGTACTCATTACTTCTGGTTACAATTACACCAAATTTGCTTTAAAAGCAAAAGATAAACATAAACATAAAAATGCTTTGGAATACTAAATAACAAAAGTTATAAATACAAGAGAAAAGACCTGTATATGTCATCTCCATTTTATTAATAAGTTTTTATTAGTTTCACCTGTATGTTTGTTTGTTTGTTTGTATGTATGAATGTAACTGAATCTTTGGGCTCGATTTTGCCATACTTTAAGCGATCCGATTTAATTTAAACGTTGTAGACTTATCAAGGACCGACAACACTAAAATATTTTGATAAGTTTATTAAAGATATTAGATTTGGTAAAATCTTGTGCAAGCAATATTTATTCTCTCGAGTATGAAATTTATATATCTTGTAATAAGTGCAATTTCTTGCATAACGTTATTTTAATGAACTGATTTTACGAAATGCTGAAAAACTGAAAATTATATTAATAAAATACGGTTTGATAAAAAAGACTTTTGATCATGAAATAAAAAAAGAATAAATTTTAAGAATTTATGATATATATATATATATTAAAAACCCCTTATGATATTTTGGAATGCTTTTACTGAAGACTCCATTAACTGCAATAATATTTTGCAACATCTTGTAATAGTATATTTTCTTGTGTAGCTTTAATTTAACGAACTAAGCATATGAAATGTCGAAAAATGAAAATTATCTTAATTGAAACAAGTTCTGAGGAAAAATAAATTGAAAATTACGAAATAAAAGCTGATTTTAATAATTTGCTGTACATCTATATTTAAAGTAGGGCAAAAAATATACATTAAAAAAATCACTGAATATAAATGAATAATTTGGAATACTTGTACCGAAGACTCGTTTAACGAGCATCTATTTCAATTGTTGTAATTTTTTTTGCAAGATATTGTAATAGTACATTTTCTTGTACATTTTAACACACTTTCTTGTACATGTAATAGTACATATTCTAGCTTTAGTTTAATGAACCGAATCTACGAAATGCCGAAAAATGAAAATTATTTAATCGAAATAGGGTTCGATGAAAAAAAAATTCAAGTAACTAAATATAATTTCAAAATTCGTTATACATGTATATTAAAAGTTGGATAAAAAATGTGTATTAAAATACCGTTTAACCGCTTTTACCTTAAATCGTTTTACGATTTTAATGCCTGTGAAATGTCGAAAAATGAAAATTATTTAATCGAAATAAGGTTCGATGAAAAAAAAAATTTAAAGATTACGAAATAAAATCTGATTTCAAGAATTTTTCATACATGCATATTAAAAGTTGGACAAAAAATAAATATTGAAAAACCATTTAACAGAAATGAATAATTTAGAATGCTTTTAGATTCGTTTAACGAGAATTTATTTTAACGAATACGAAATGTACGAATCTGTGAAATGTCGAAAAATGAAAATTATTTAATCGAATTAAAGTCCGAATGAAAAAAAAAATTCAAATAAATAAATTTGATTTCAAAAATTTTTTATGCATTTATATAAAAATTGGACAAAAAATGTATATTGAAAGACCGTTTAACAGAAATGAATAATTTGAAATGCTTTTACCTAAGACTCGTTTAACGAGCATCTATTTTAACGGCTGTAGTCCCTGTGCAGGATCTAAGGTTATCTTAAATATACTCTCCAAAAATCAATCTTCTAAAAGTAGAAGTTTAATACCTCCTTGTTTGCTCAAGTAATGGCGCAGAATCTTTTGATGTACACCGTTGCCTCAACGCTCCCAGAAACTCAATTAAATGCTTCTTTTAACTAATCATTTTAAATTTTTAGCATCAAATCGTGCTTGATTTACGAAACTTAGATTAACATCGTCTAAAATAATTAAACTTAAATTATTTTGAATAACCTATGAACTTATAGGCACTTATTGAATTACCAAAATAAAATTCATTGGTTTCAGTATGCTTAATTTTTGAAATTATTAATATTTGCTTTTGTAAAATATTCTCTTATATATATGCAAAGTAGATTTTAAGATTTTTCCTTTCAGAAATTAATATTTTAAATAATTTTCACTACATTAATTGTCTAGTTAACGCCTATGCTCGTTAATAATGTTTTCGTAAAATTTGCATTATAGGATAACACAACGCTGTATTTATAGATTCTTATACAAATATTTATCCACTTTAAACAGTAAGTCGTAAGTATAGTAAATTTTACAGTAGGGCTGATAATCCTACCTGTAAAAAGAAACCATCTCTTGTCTCGAAATCTGCCAGAAAGCAGATGGCATTGGCAAACCATGGGCTGTAGTACCAGGGAATGTATTTATGTGAATATTTTATAACAATGAAAATATTATTGTTTCATGAAAAAAGGGAAAGTTAAATGTAGCGAAAGTAATGTTATATTAGTTATAGAAATATTCATACAATTAACAGATAGAGAATTCCAAACATACACTTCATTTTTGTAAAATAAGTTTTATGCATGGAATATAACAAGCTGAAAAATACAATATCGTCCACCAGTAACAATCCTATCTTCATTATAAATTAAATTGTTTGGGAATATAAATACAGTTCAAATAATTTGTAGCAAAAAGACTAATAGACTATAGCAGAAATGGCAAACCTTTTTGAGAAGGGGGTCAAATTTTATTCATTATTTTTTTTTAATAATAGCCCCTGGATCTCTAAGCTAATGACATCACTTGGAAAGAAGGGAAAGGAATGGTAAAAAGAGTACCAATAATTTGGATATACTGAAAATTGCTAACAGAAAAACTTGCTTTATTTTTCTTTTACTTTTTCAAAGGAGGACTTTTTTTTATAAATGTGGGTATCAAAAAATTCATATCAATGGAATGATCCCATGAATTAACGCACCAGTTGACAACATGCCCAGTGGCGCCTCTGCACGGAGTACTTGAAAGAACAAAGAATAATGAAAAGCACATGTATACTATCAAACCTGTTTTTATGCGGTTCTTTTTTTGTGCTATTTTTTTTCTGCGATATATAAAAAAAAATCCATCAAATGCATAAGATAAAAATTATTTAAAAAAATGTAATTAAAAAAACAACAACAGATGGTTGTCAAAATAACCGCCAAATTAAAAAAAAATACAACAGATGGCTACCTGATATTATATCATCTCCTTACCAAGAATGTTATTAGATGCAAGGTAATGTAACATCGGACGTTTTGATTTACATAGTTACTATGAGGGACTTTTTTATGTGGTCCCTATTTATTACATAAAAGACTTTTTAATGTGTTGCAAACAATATATTTTATAGCCACTTATGATGTGACAAGGTATTTTTTATGTGATTCCTATCCACCACATAAAAACAGGTTTGACTGTGTAATGAGATATTCTTTATTAATAAACATTGTTATGGATATAAATATGCATATTGAAGTTGATAAAAGTATATTTAATGTGAAATCTGTTGTTGTTTATTTTCATATAATTTCATAATATTAAGTTCCTATTTCGAAATCATTAATTTAACCCATTTTACAGGCAATCCGTTTCCAAGTTTATTGTAAAATTATTTCCAAGTGTTGGTAGATTTTGCAAAATTCATTGAAGAAAATAATTTTTTACACAAATATGTGGACCCAAACATCGTTAAAAGAGCATTAGCAAGTTTCTTCATTGTTTGTAAAGAATCTAATAAGTTTAATAAAATATTTTCAATTTTTAGTGTGGGATCATTATTATCTGTCCCACTTTCAGAAAGTTTTCCTTATTCTTTGGAAATAGAGTTTTCAAATTTATTTTTCCACACTGTATTGCTTTGAAATTGAACTAATCCCATTCTAAATCAAGGATACCTAGCCTCATAAATTCCCTCATTTCGAATTTCATTCTGTATGGATATAAAGCGAAATGTATTAACTTTAAAATTGATTAAATATATTTTGAAAAGCTTATTTTATTTATTGTATAATAATGATTAAATATTTTTTAATTGCATTTTTTGAATGTCAGGCGTATTTTTAAAAATTATTGCGTTTTGAAAATGTTTTTGTAACCGAGGAAAATATTTCATGATTTCCATATCCAAATCTTTAGTGAACATGTCTAGTCGTCATAAATATTTTAATATTTTCAAACATCATTAATAAATTTTTTCAATTTCCGTGAAGTGTTTTATTCAGCCCATTGAAATGCTGATAAGAATGCATAAGAACATTAAATGCGCATAAGAACGTTAAATCATTTAACCAATAAATGTTTGACAATCCGTCGTAACTATTGTTTTTTTCATTCAAAAACAGCTTCATTTCTTCTAATAAATTGATAAATCGATTAAGAACTTGACCCGAATGGAGAGATTGAACATTGTTGTGTCAAAATCTCAGAATATTGGCACACAATTTCCTTTAATAGCAGTGCAAATTCTCGTTTATTAGGACCTTTTGCGTTTTTACAATTGATGACTTTTATTGCATTTGGCATTACATTAGAAAATGTTTTTAAACTTTTCTTCGCACATAGAACTTGCTGATGTATTATACAATGAAATTTAATCAGAGAATGTCTGATATTTTGTTAAGTTGCTGGTAAAAACCACCATGTTTCTCCACCTTATTGGGTACACCATCTATTGTTACAGAAAACTTTTCCTGTAAGTAGACATTCGTTTTTTTTAAAAATACTTTATTAAATTCTTTAAAAATATCAAGAAAGTACACTTCTCTTTCAATGTTATTAATTAACGTTATTATCTCTTCTTTTATTATATTGACTAATTTATATCGAGAAAAATCTGCTAGTTATGCATAACTATTTACATTATTACTACTCTCATCTAAGAGGCCTGATAGCCAATTGGCTAGCGCTTTACCATTGGCTTCAGGTTTTAACTCTGGCGGGGGCATAGATGCTTGTTAGTGGTTCAGAATCCACATTAAACTATAGGCCCGGTCTAATTAGCCCAAAGTGTGCAGAAAATGACCGTAGAGCCACAAACCAAACTAAACTCACCTAAAGTAAATGGACGTATTCCTGCATATTTTAAATCGATATGCATTTGCGAAGAAATATTTCTTTATAATTCTATTACTCGAACTTTAATTGTGTTGAGACTTATTTGTAGATTTTACAAAATTCATTGAGGAAAATAATTTTTTTACAAATATGTGGACTCAAACATCGTTAAAAGAGCATTAGCAAGTTTCTTCATTGTTTCGTAAAGGATGCAATGAGTTAAATAAAATATTTTCACTTTTTAGTGAGGGATCATTATTACACTTTATAATCAAACTTTACAATCATTATCATACTTTATGTAACGATCATTTATACACTTTATAATCAAGTCTTTTTCTTTACTGAAAACAAAGTAGTACTATATCCTAAAAATGCTAGTTTTGCAAACACCCCTTCTGAAAGAGGTTTCCCCTCGGCGAACAATGCAATGGGTTACTTGAAAACGAACAGCTGTAATGTTATTTTTTGGAATCAAAAATGTTTTTAAAATTCTGGTTGGTGAATGATTCTATTTATTCTTTTGTAAAAAATATTTTCTGCTTTCTTCGTCTGTTGAGAAGCCGATATTTCAATGTAACCTTTCAAAATGTTTTTTTATATTGTATGTAAGTGAAATGACTTTTTCATTACAAATTACACATACAATTGTTTTATTTTTTTTTATTCATACCTTATTTATCAAACCATTCAGTTTGATATGGTCTAGAACTAGTTCTTATTTTTTTAACAATCAATATAGTACAAGGCTACAACTAAAAATATTTATAATAATAAAAATACTTATATTTATATTTTATTAATAATAATTATAAATAATATAATTATATTATAATATTTATAATTATTTTATAATTTAAAAATATTTATAATTTATTAATATTAATAATTTTAGAAGAAAAAATTTCTTATTAAAGTATTAATACAGATATATATGTAAATGAGAAATTTTAATAATAAAAAATAATAATAAAGTTAAATTATTAAACACTTCTAGGCTCATAAGCCAAGACTGTAAATTAATTCAACCATTGGTAACCAACCATAACTGGCCATTGGTACATCCCCGTTCTATGATGCAACGAGTTTGCCCACCAAATGTGAATTAAGTTGCACAGTAATTCGAAAAATTAAAAAAAAAAAAAAAAAAAAATTGTGAATGGTGTTGTAATATTAAAGTGTATTACCTAAAATAAATGAGTTGAACCTCGTTAGCCTATTTTGAAGAATGATAACTATTTAACCATGCCGAATGCTCAAAATGATCAATCATGAATTATTGAAATCATTTTTGATCATGTTGAATGGACAAAATTATCAATCAAGAATTATTGAAATCATTTTTGATCATGCTTAATGGTCAAAATCATTAATCATGAATGATCGAAATCCATTTTTGATTATGTTGAATGATCAAAAGATAAATACTGAATTTAATTAATATGTTTAGAAGTTGAAATTGTTGAAAATGGATGATTTAAAATTTAAAAAAATTCCCTCTATTTAGAAAATATTTTATTTTTACAGAATTTCAGGAATATTTACAGAATTTTTACAAATTCACCTGTAAGCATGCCATTCCACATCATTATTAACTAAGTAATTACTAATACAACATTACTACTAACATTAATCAATGATAACAAAAATTTATCAATAAGAGTTATTCTGAAAAAATAAAAAATAAATGATTAACTTTTACATTTCATTTTAAACTGTGCATTCTTTCACAAATTAAAATTTAATTAAGTTGCATAAAATGTTCATAGAAACATACATCAATAGAACATAGAATTTTCTTCGGTCAGTTTAAATCATGCAATAAATTACAATTATTAAAAATTCACCATTCCTCAATGTCATAAAAGAGAACTCGACTGCAATTTATTAATCTTAACTAGATAGTTTTGTAGTATAAAAATTTGTTCCTACAAGTAACTCAAATGAACGATTTTTTTTCTTATTTATTAAATAAGAAAAAAACTAGTAAAGAATGTCCGTTAAAAAAATTAATCTAAATTAAAAATTCCGTTGTTAAATGGCGTAATAGCCCACATTTAACTAAACAGCATCCTTCAACATGTAAATGTCCAATATGCATATCTTCATTGAAAAATGTCCTCTAATCGAAGCTATATTTTCCACCACTGAGCTAAGTGAATCTGTCGAAATACCTGACAAGCTATCTTTCAAATCTGACACAAATTCCAAACACCGTCCTTCAGGAAAGCCCATCATCATAAATTGCATGTGGTGCTATCAGGAGAGCGAGAAAATCAAGATGTTGGAAAATTACAGCTGATTACTTATGCTTTTGTAAAAGGCTGTCTCAACGATTGCTGCTCAGAACGAATTATGGTGTGAGCAAATTACACCATCCAGCATAAAAGTGATATTCTAAAAGCATGCACATTCTTGCTATTCTGAGATACAAAATTTCTCGTTGTATCACGATAACCTTTGTCCGGTTACGGAACAGGTTCGGATTTCAGTTGCAGTTATTTAATCAATGAGGAGGGGAAGAAGGGGTGAACCTCCCAGATGCCACCCTTGGGAATGTTCGTTCAAATTGTGACGGTACAACTTCACTCACACCGCTTCCCAAACTAAAAGGGTATCTCAGCTCTACAAAGCGATGTGGTGTGGAGTGGTGTTCCAAAATTTAGTATTTGGGATAATGACATTGAATAAAAATCAACTTTCATAATTTTTTAATATTGCTATAAATATTTAGTAAATATGTTTTAAAGAAAAGTTCCAAATTTATTGCAATAAATTCTTTTATATAGAACCTACGTAAAATAAAATATTTATTTAGTTGAAGATGATCAGTAATATTTGTTGTTACTTCCTAAAAATAATTTACATTTCAACGATGAAAATACTGGTAAAAACCCCACAAACTATAATTTGAAGATGCAAAAGCTTTCCATTGATTGTTAATTATATTTTTTTACTATTTTAATAATAAATCTTTTATTGTAATGCATGTCTGATGGAAGGTAAGCAGCTAAATCTTCTGTACAATTTGGTTTTTATTTATCTAAAGAAAGATCCCCATGGGCATATACTGTAAGACAAATAATATTTTATTAATTCGATTTATTCAATAATAATTATATGGGTTATAGCGTCATGTTATGTCAACTCTGATATTTCAACTCTGTCATGTCACTTTTAGGTATTTAAAATATTTATTGTATAAGTACCAAGGGAACATATTTGAAATCGTTGTTGTCTAAATTTTGTTTAATTTGCAACAATAAAGGGGCCTTTAATTCCATTTTAAAGTAGGAAAATTTAGATGGTATACTGTTGAATTCTGCCAAAATATTACCTTTTTTTCATTAAGAACATTATTTAAAGTTTATTAAATGATTTTTAAGTACTTTTAAACCGTTACTAATTCTAATTGAAGCTGTTTAGGATGACAGCTCATAAAAGGGATTAAAAATAATAGTTAGTGAAAATATATTCAGAGTTTCTATACAAGAACTTCTTACGGCCGTTTGGGCTTTACAGACAGCATAAAAACGAAGTCCTTTATCCTCAGATTTATTTATCAAACCACTTTCAGTAATTAGATCAATATTCGATATCGTTTAAATGCAAGTCGCGCATTGCTGTTAGGCGGATTAATTTATTTTACAAGTTAAGCACTATCTTCCGAAGACAGTCAATCACTGTGTCTGGCATTGATATAAAGCTGACGAGTAAAGAGAATAGTTTTTCACCAGTAGAAACAATTTTATTGTAGTTCAAATTTTTCGGGAACATCAATTTTATTTGGCAAGCGATTGATAAGCTATAGCAGATGTAAAGTAAGTGTGTAAATAATGAGTAAAAATGTAAACAGAATAGTAAGTATAAAGCTTTTACACTGGCTTGTTCATATACATTAATAGTGTTTATGATAATTCATGGCTCTTCATTTTCAACAAGCTTACAGTCAGTAGCTTTAGTTAGATGTTAGTTTGACAAACATGAGCTAAAACATGAATTAAAAATCATATCTAGATCAGGACGAATTTAGCAAAAAATTTCGTTTATCTCCTGATGATGACATTTTGAACAAATTTTTAAATTTTCTGTCTTGAAATATTTCAAATAGAAATTTTATTTGGAATATCATCTTGGACATTGAGGTTGAAACTAAAACACTTTTTAAAATTAATTAAATTGAGGAAATAAGAGTTTTATCGTCACAGATAAAACTTTTTAAGAAATTTTTATTGAGAATTACTAAGAATTATTTATTTAGTTTTTAATAATTATTAGTATTCAAAAATAGAGAAAACACTCCCCATAAGACATGCAGTAGTAATGCTGGTACTAATTTGAAATAAAATGCAAATATATATATATATGTATTTAAACATTTATTTTGTGTTGTGGGTTTTTGCGTGAGTATCAGTGGCAAGTAATGTGAATGACCACCATGAATTCGCATGAGAACTATACAGAGGGCCACATGAAACAAAAGAAAAATGTAAAAGAAAATGTTTAAACAAACAAAAGAAAAATGTTTAAATAAATTTTACTCGAATGTGTGGTAACCTTAGAGTGTTCCATCGATTTTAAAAATTCCAAGATAGTCAGTTAGGCTTTATTAGTTGTAGTTTAGGCTTCGCTTTGTAGTAATTGGTTTGTTAGTAGTATGTTTTGCTTTATAGAAAATAAATTATATGTTTCTGTCAACGACTCGTCTCAATTATAACATTTCAATAATCATATTCACCTTATGTTCACGATTTTCGGAAGCTAAAAATTCTACTTTCGTAAAAGTTTCTAAGTTGTAGATTATGTAGAATTTAATTAACACCATTACGTCTTCAAAGGCGACTAAGAACATATCCGACCATATTATGCACTTGCTGTTTCTAAAACAAAGTGTCAAAAGATTAAGATATTAATAGACGAAATTTCTATCAGGATTTGGATAGTACTCTCATATTGGAAAATAAACGTATTCTATATAACTTATTTTGTACTTCAGTCTTCTGTTAAGTCTGTTTTGTTAATCTGTTCCATTTGAAAATAAGGAAAAAAATGTCATTTTTTTTTAATCCGTACAATTAATATTATTAAACAACATCTGAACATAATTAACTTTTTTTTTTTGCTATGGTTTCATAACTTTTCATAAAATGTCTGGATAGTTTTTTCTGCTGAAAGTAAACATCGCCATGGAATATTTTAGCAGTGATATGAGAAGAAACGCTTGTTCAGTACAATAAACATTAATAAAATTGGATTCAACAATTTTTTGGCTGTAAATGGAATCTTCTGGACAAGCCGAAGCGAATTCCCCTCGCGAGCAGACTTCTTATTTCGGGCAATACAGAAATCTCACTTACAAGGGGAATTCGTACTTGCTTAAAATGCAGAAAGGGATTCGAAAGAAAAAAGATTCGCTTCCATCTGACAAAATTAATTCGCATTCTGGATCATTTTGTGTGCTGAATAGTAATTTTCCATTCCCGCTTGTTGAATGGCCAATTTTAACCTCTGGTAAAACGGAAATTCCTTCGTTAGAAATCGGACGCGGTAAAAGATTTTTCAATGTGTAAATCATTCGCTTTGCTGATTTTCAATTAACTTCATTTGAATTAGTTCATTCTTTTCTAAATTTTACTCAAATATTTTTTTAAACCCATTGTACTCAAGTAGCGTTCTATCGATGTTATATTAAGTAACTTTATTACCAAATATTTTTATGAAAATGCTTAAATGCATGAGCGAGACTTAGAATTTCACATACACTTTTATATTGTACAATGAAAGGACTTTTCTTTTTAAAAGGAAAATTCATGTTTTTTGTTGTTGGAAGTCTTTTAAGCAACTTAATCTCAAAAAAATGAACTGATCTTTCATGAATTCCATTCATTGAATAAATAATTATATAATGCTTAACTGTAATAATAAGATTAAATAAAAATGAGTCACGGATTTGATTAATATTGAATTGAAATTGTATAATGAAATCATTTCATTAACAGTATATGCATGAGTTGTGCTTCTTATAGAACAATACACCTAGAGTATTACAATGTATAATTCAAGGCTTACAATTGGGGCGGAATGATGGCGAATAGGCTAGCGCTCTCGCCTTTGGCAACATAGGCTTCAGGTTTGAATCCTGGTAATGGCATGGATGTTTGTTAGTGGTTCGGAATCCACGTTAAACTGTAGGTCCATGTCTAATTAGCCTAAAGTGTGCACAAAATGACCGTAGAGCGACACACCGAACCAAACTTACAATTATGAACAAGATGCAGATCAAAAATATACCACGAAAATTAAAAAAATAATAATTAAATAATACTACTACAACTAATAAAAATAAAGGACCTGATGGCAGAGTGACTAGTGCTTGGTGTTCTGTACCACAGATTTCAAGTCGGACTTCAGGCGATTCCATGGATGTTTGTAGTGGTCCAGAATCCACTTTAAACCATAGGTCCCGGTCTAATATGACTTCAGAGGGTTGGGTGTAGGGCTGACAATCCTACCCCGTAAAAAGAAAAAAATCTTATGTTCAGGAATCTGCCAGAAGGCCTTAGCCCACCATGAAGCTGTCGCGCCATTGAAGAAGAAGAATAAAAATAAATCTTAAAAATTATAACAAGACAGATGAAGTATATTTAATGTAATTGAAAAAAAATGTGTAAAACGTTTATTCTAAATGAGAAAATTAGAAAAGAACAAATTTTTACATTAAAAGCTTTTAAACATAATATAAATATCTCTTTTTCATTTGATAGATTGGAGCAGGAACAGTACAGATGTCCAAAAGTACATTACAAATTGTATGATTAAAAATTATAGAAAAAATGTGTATTGTTCATTATGTGCATAAAAGAATGCACTTCTTATTAATATATTTTTAAATACTAAAAACCATCTTGTGTTCTCATTTAATTAATACATTTTGTCGAGGTCGCAATGTGACCGTTATCACAATGTGATCATTATTGCAAGATCAGTACAGATGATAGTGAAAATCTTTACTAATACTATTTTAAAAACTTTTTCCATGTGATATAATAGTAATATTAAAAAAAAAATACTGAAATAATCATAACTTCTACAATCTAAAATTCTACCTGATGAATGGTTTTGATGCGAGTAAAGAAAATCCGTGGTAATTTCACCTTTTTTTTTTGGATATGAAAAAAAAAAAAAAAAAAAAGAAATGCAATTTGAGATTTGAAAAAAAGGATGTACTAAATATAAGCAAGGAGCAACTACAGATATGAAAGTTATATCTATAGTTGCTCCAGATATGAAAGTTATATATACTATTTACTTATTTAGAAAATGAGAAATTTAGTCACGAAATATGTTTCTTTTAGCACACGCCCGAATGTTAACAGAAATATCCCTCTGTAATTTGTGATGGAGTTAAAATATAAATATATAAACATCTTACTGTGTTTAAAATTCATCTTTTGAATGATTTTTTTACCTTAATAACTCAAGCCTGTAATTAATTTTAGCTCATTGTTAAGAGTATGCGGATTATGTTAATAGTATATTTCACTATGTGTAAAATAATCAAATTTCAGTTTTAGCAGTAATTTTAAAAGGCTAACATGTCATTAAATAAACAATTAAATAAGAAGATTTTAGAGTATAAGTGAATAAAAAAATTTTTTTTTGTATGAAAGTAAGCAAATGGGGCTCATTGTTCTAAAAGATATGCATAAAGAAGTAAATAACCTTAAACAGGTGTTGGAGCAGTTTTTTTAAAACCCTGGATAAAAGTAAAAAAGGTTTTCAATGAACTTGGTGGGAAAGTGTAGCTCTTTTTAAGATGTAAAAGTAGAAGTAAAATTTTCATTGGTTCTCAAATTAAAAAGTTTGTAAGAAATTGCAGTCAATTTTAAAAATTATTCAAAAAGGTGCAACGATATGCTTTTAAATGAGCTAAATAATTTTTGAGAAATTATAAAGATTCAGATAGTATAGATATGAATACCATGTTTGATACTACTGTAGAATAAATTTAGTAGTTGGCTTCTTAAAGAAGATAATTTTGAAATGCTGAAAATTTATGTTGAAATACCGAATGAAAATAAAAAAGGTTTTCAATAAACATGGAGGGAAAGTTTAACTCTTTTTTTGATGTCAAATTAAAAATAAAATTTTCGTTGTTTCTCAAATTAAATAGTATGTAAGAAATTCCAGTCAATATTGAAAATAATTCAAAAGATGCAATGATTAGTTTTTAATTCAATAAGTAATTTTTGAGAAATTATAAAGACTCAAATAGTATAGATATGAATACCATGCTAGATATTACTGTAGGATAAATTTAGTAGTTGGTTTCTTAAAGAAGATAATCTTTCCTGAAAATTTATGCTGAAATCTCCTGAACAGAGTAAACCATTAAAGAAAGGGAATGGAGATATCAAGATAAATGCGATGTGAAAATGGTGGTAGATGACAGAAAAAGGTTTCTATAGAAGGAAAACGTCCAAGAAAAGTTTTCATAAGAAAAAGAAAGATATGCTGATGATACAAAGTTTTATTTAATAATGTTTTTGTTTTCTTCTTTTGTATAATTCAGCGAAAATATCCTGTCTAAATTAGATTTTAACAAGACATTACAAAGAATAATAATTGTAAATAGAGATTGTGTTAAAATAGATTTCTTTACTAAATATTCTGAAATGATAAAAAAAAGTATAAACAGAGATTCGGAATCAGGATCGTCTTATCAAACAGAATCAAAGAAAAAATAGATATTATAAATGAAGCAAATAAATGAATAAAGCTTAGCTCTGTTATATTAAAACACAAATAGTTTTTATTTTTTATATGTTTACATAAATAATGGTTTTATGTTTTTTGTAGTGGTATAAAATTTCTTATACGTATTAAAGAATTTTTTTTTATTTCTGTTCATAAACGAAATAATACTTTTCACAATATCAAAATTGACTGTTTACTGAGTTAAATACATTTTTTGCAATATTTGTAGAAATTTGAATTTATAGAGCCTAAGATGTAGGAAAACGGAATGGGAATCATACTCAATATATTTAAAAATAATAGCAGAGTGCATTGTCCAAAAGGGCAGCTTCTAGGATATTAAAAACGATGCTTCATAATACTTCTGCTCGAAAGGCGATATTATCTACGCAATGTCATACACCCACACATACATATATATATATATTAAAATATATATCATATATATATATACATATGAAAAATTCTATTCTTGTAACAGGACACTAATTTTGAGATATTATACTGTGCCTCATTGTATCATCCTCAATAGAACCCGGATATTTGAGTATTTTAATATTAACTTAATTAGTAACTTTATATAAATTCTTTCATTTGATTTAGAATTTGAAATAGCAGTGGTCAGAAACGGTTATTTATGAATTCAAGAAGGATAAACATTATCGCAACTAATACTAAAGATAGTACACAACTTTTTCATAATCATAGACTTTATAAGAATATATATATATAGTATAATACTTTAGCGGTTAGAAAAGAGACTTTCAAAATATAACACTGAATAAGTAATGCATTTTTATAAAATAAGCGTTAGTGCTTCATATTAAAAGTTGGTATTAGAAGTTGTTTATGTAATTATACAGTGGGTTTTAAAATATAATGAATATCTGAAAATGTCGTGTCGATATGTATTTATAATTTTTTTTGTGTTTTAATGTAAAATTAGTAGTAATCCTTATATATTTCATATATTGCAATTATATATATATATATATATTTGAATAGTTTGTGTATGAAGGCCTCCACTTCTATGCGAATGAGAGTAGGTTTTGATCAAGGTATTTGTATGAGGACAGTGAATCGTGCCTATCCAGGTATTAGCTGATAGAAATTTAATTTTAAAACACAACACCACAAAAATATGTTCATCCGTTTTATAGCTTTTCAATTAGAAGCATTTATTTGTTCTATCATATCCTCGTGATTTGAGTATTAATGTTTTTAAATATCCATTAATATTCTCGAAATGTACCAGAATATAAGTATTTCCTAATGATATATCTTTGCCCTTTCTTACAAGATATTTTCTTTAAATTATTAAGTTAAGTCATAAGTTAATAAATTACATTAATATGAATAGCTGGACATTCCAATTTTGAAAATGTGAAAAGTTTAACTTTCAAGTCCAACAATTTTCTTTAATTTTGGAGTCATTTGCTGTAATACAAAATATAAAGATTGTGCTAAGAATTATTTACAACACAGATATTTACGTATTTACACAAAGGTCTATAAAAAAATTATTTGATGACAATAACAAAATTCCTTGTCATCCATATGATATGAAGCACAGTTATACCAATTTCTTTAAATCATTCAATGATGTTTCAGTTTCTTTATTAATACTTACTGCATAGTCAAAGATACTTCAGATACTTCAATTTCTGTATTATTACTTCCAGTACTGCATATTCAAAGATTTTCTCGATGTTTTTTATTATGTAGCAAATAAATCTCGTTGTACTCTTTCATTTTTAACCTAAAAGCTTCTTTATTGATACTATTGCATGATTTAGCTAATACATCATCCTTTTGACATTTGTCAACATTGGCATAAAATACTCAAAAATTCTTAGGTGCTTAAAAAAGTAATTCTCATCAGATTATCAATTCTGAGGGTAAGATAAAACCCAATTTTTATTATTTTTATATTTTGGCATATTTTAGAGCTTGGGAACCTGGCAGATCGATGTTACAATATTTTTTTGCAAAGAGACATATTGGCTTGGATTTAAAATTATCTTTAAGACGTGAATAAAAAAAATAAAATTTATATTGTAAGAAATAATGTTGTTCGATGTATTTTTTTTTCATTTTCTCTAGTTTTTTCAAAAGTATTAATTAAAAGAATAGGATGAATACAATTTTTTGCTGAACAGTAATTTTTAACCTTAAGTCACTGAAGGCTATCGAACCTGTTAGTTTATATGTGGTAATGGTTATTGGGGATTTTAGTGATTATGGAATAGATTATTACGGGATACTTAGTAGAGTTTTGAGTTTTGGATGATAGTGAACCGTGTCTATCCAGGTATTAGCTGATAGTATTTTAATTTTAAACAAAAATATGTTTCTCCCTTTTATAGCTTTTTAATTAGAATTCTAAATCCTGTATTAATCCTGAATCCTGTATCCCAAATTATATGTCTTACATCCTAAAATTAAATGTTTTCTGGAGTTACATGAAGTTGCTGATATAGACGAAACCAACGAAAAATGAATAATTTTAAGGGAAAAACATGCTCATTTCATTGGTCTATCTTTCGGATAATCCGAAAAATAATCAAAAAAGAAAACTATAAGTAAATAATAATATATAAACAGAAAAAAATTATCAAAAAAGAAAACTATAGAGAAATAATAATATATAAACAGAAAAAAATTTTCAAAAAAGAAAATTAAACGTAATAATATATAAACAGAAAAATAATATCAAAAAAGAAAACTATAGGGAAATAATAATATATGAGCAGAAAAAATATCAAAAAAAGAAAACTACAGGGAAATAATATATAAACAGACCAAATATCAAAAAAGAAAACTATAGGGAAATAATAATATATAAACAGAAAAAAATTATCAAAAAAGAAAACTATAGGGAAATAAAATTCCCTAAATTTGAAAATGAATACAGTTGATTATTATACAAATGCATATTATATTTTATATCTAAAACCCAATAATAACAACTTAATATAAGTTTTAAAAACATTTTTTACTTCTTTAGTTTAATAAATAAATTTTTTTTTTATATTGAATAGACGTGAGTTTATTTTTGTAACTGAAACTTATTGAATTGAATTTTTAACTCTATTTATTCAAAATTTTATTATCGATAATATATAAACAGAAAAAAAATCTATCTAAAAAGAAAACCACAGGGAAATCACACAGAAGAAAATTCGGAAATAAAAATAAGTTATTAAAGAAATAATTTCAATTTCCTTCTAATTCAGTCAAGCGAATGATTAATACTTTGGTTAAGAAAAACATTGTTGAATTTTCTTGTAGCAGGAAATGGGAAAAGCATAAAGCAGTTTTTGCGATATTCTCTTAACTAACGGAAACTTAACAAAGCGAATTGAATAATTTACTAATAAAAAAATATTATTTTTTATGATATGTCAAATGTGTTGGACATATTTTTTTTATCACTTAAATTGACATTCTATTATGTATAGAGTCTTTCATAATTAAAGAGTGCAGACTTTGTTCAATTTAAGGTATTTAATGTTCTTTAGCAGTAAAAGTAAGACAATTATAATATTCAAATTTTTATAATAAAACAGCAGATATGATCCAGTATTGTCCGATTTCAGTAAATAATATACATATCTTTTGAATAAAAAGGAAAATATATTACAAATTATTCAATTTTATTATATTTGTTAATTTTTTAACTGCAAAAAAATTAAAATTCTTTTTAAAATTTTAAATCTGTATTACAATTGATAATATTGTATCCCTTAGTAAATTATAGCAAACATTTCTGTAAAAAATGTATAGAAGATCTATTTCAATTTCCTGCAAAAATTAAATAAATGGAAATCAGACATTACATATAATAATAAAATAATAATGTTATAAATTGTTTATGGGCTTAAACAATTCAGTTGTCTAATACATTTTATAGCAAGTTTAACTGTATTCGATTTAATTTGATTTCTTTTATAATTTTTCATTTTGTTGTTACATTTAGCTTTCTTTTTTCCTACGTTTGTTTTCGATTATATTATTATTTGAGCATATAGGTAAAGTTTAAAACTATAAATCTAGCAATTAAATCATAACATTTAGATTGATTTAATAGCCTTTAAAATCAATTTTCAAAAATCAGTTTTCCCTTCGATTCAAATACTCATTTCCAACCTATTAATTTCGATTTATTATGTGATAATTATTCAAAAAATTTAATTTTTTACTTAGAAAATTAACTTTGCCTAAAAGGCAATTTTAAATATTTAATGGAGTGATTAACTTCAGACTGAGAACAGGACACGACTGCTTGGTAGAATAACTCAGCAGAATAGGTATATTGACTAACAGCTTATGCCCTATCTGTATAACAGATTATATGAATAAGCAGGCCCTACTCGTCTGTCTGGGCCTTGGCCTTATGTTACAGCATAGAGGAGATGTTTACATGTTGTATTGGATGGCTAGGGATCTCATGTCCTGAACACACGTTTAGTTCTTCTTTCGGATTTTCATGTATCTTTAATAATTGGGGTTATACTTGTGTAACTTTTAAATGTTTTGATATTGTCAACTTTTAATTCTAATGATGATGTGTTCTCAATATTTTGGTAGTGTATAATTCTCAATCAATTGTTGTACTATTCGCTGGCGAGTGGTCTGATGTAAATGGATTGAGTTCCAATTTTGCCATTTGAAAAAGCAATAAATATCTAGTGGAAAATACAAACTTAACAAATTAATAGTACTTACTTTTTAAAAATAGTAGTTTTAGTGAAAGTGAAATTTTTTTACTATTAGTGATATATTTACTGATATATTTTTATTATACTTCAAAAATTTTAAAATTTATTCATGAAATTAAAAAAATTATAACTTATCTTTATTAGTTTTAAAATTATGTATAATATCCCTGAACTGGATTAAAAGTACAAACTTTCAAATTTGCTTTAAGTATAGGGACTTAGAGTATAGGGGCTTTAGAGAGAAAAATAAAGTTTATTCTCAAATTTTGGAATAATTGTCTAATTTGACTCACATTACGAGTATTTTTAATTTATTTTAGTATTTTACTTACTTTTACTTTGCTAATGCTTATTCACTGACTCATTGCTTTTAAAATATTTGCGATTCATTCATAATTCTGAGAGAATCTTTATAAAAAACTATTTTCCAGTATAGTTATGAAATGAGCTAGATGTAAGGGATCCATATTTTTTAAAGAATCTCGCTTTTCAGGAAAATATTTGTAAAATGATGTAAAATGTATTCCATGCAATAAAACCCACTGTACACCGTACACTGTACATCGCTATGGTGAGTTGAAGAAAGGCATACATACACAGGATGATCAGACATTTTTGTCATGATTTTGACTTTATCTATGAATTAAATTTAAATGAACTAAAAAAACTGAATAGCATCAATTCGGAATAGGGTGTAGTCTTCATCATTAAAATTATTCATTGTTTTAAAATGTCGATATAAAATTAAAAAAAAATATGTATTTTTTTGCTTTTTAAGAAGAGAAATACTCTTATTCCATTATGAAAAGTATGGTTTTAGTATTTCTTCACGTAAAATTAGTGACATAATTAATAAAAACGTAAAGAATAGTAAAAGATTACATTAGACTGGAAAAAGGTAAAAAGTGCATTCCGAAACATACACATTTTATTACATCTTTAATCACATCTAATTTTTTGAAAAAGAAAAAATTCCAAATCCCCTAAATAACTACCCCAAAAATCTTTAAACATCTCTGTATGGATTTTTAAAAAAATTATAAAATCTGATTTGAAGATAATCCAAACCCAAAAACGATGTTCACCTACTAACGCCAAAATATGTTTCTTAGCGAAAGACTATGTGCAAATTATTGTATAAAAATTACTTGGTAGAAAAAAAATAGAAACATGTAGTTAAAATAGTTGAGGCATGGATAGATTTATCTAATTACAATAAAAAATATTGATTCCCTACCAAAAAAAAAAAAAAAAAAAAAAAAAATTGGTTCAGAGAAAACAAGGAATATTTTGCTAAAAGTTTCTGATTACTACTGGATTCTCTTATAACATGAAAGTTAAAATAAAGAATATAAAAAAAATGTCAAAATTAACTCGGATTACTATCAGAAACATGTTTTACTACCTATTTTCAAAGAAGACATACCATAAATTTATCCAAATTGTCTTCTCTTTGCTAAGTTCCATCAGGATAAGATAACCATTCATACTTCAAACTGTACTGATCCATATTTGGAAAAAACGACAAATGAAACCAGAATTAAGGCTATTCCATTTAAATTTACCTCACCTAAGTTCCCTGACATGTCTTTCTATATATTGCTGTGCATTTGGACTTCAAAAAAACAAGCTCTTTATAAGCGGCATCCTAAGAAAATAGGTGGACTCAGGAAGATTATAGTTGGAGAGTGAAACAAAATCAACATTATATTTTTTAAAAAAATTCCGTTATCTTAGAAATCAAGATGTAATGTGATAGTTCAACAAAAGGGCTGCCAGACGGAACATATTAAATAAAATTCTTATCATTTTCATAAATATATTTTTTCAAAATCGTTATAAAAAGGTTTGAACATCATCTGTATATCCTACATTATTTCATGTCTCCTTGCCCTTTATTGAGATTGATTATTTTGTTAAAACGTGAATGCTGGAGAATCATCTACAATATGTTCATCAACATTAAACTAAAAAAATATAAAAAATTTTGCTCTTGCTTTTCTTTGATTAATACAGAGTTATATACAAAAATCTTAACTTCACCATCATAGAGGGGAGTAGTTAGTTAGAGAATTGAATAGTTAAGAGAATTGAAATTTTTAAAACTATACGTAAAAAATTGTCTTCTATTTTAAATTTGATGTATCACCATTTTTAAAGTGTGGAATCACGAACAAAAGATATTTCCTTATGATTGACTAGACATTCCATAAGAAATGCTTTCTTATTATACCACCAGTGTTAATTTTTGAATTTTCAGTTTCAGAAATACTATTTCTTCATATCTTTAGTGTAGCATGTAGCTATTTAGAGACATTTTTCTACTTTTCTGCAGCCAATTGTAAAAAACAGAAACTGCCTAAAGATGATTTGATATCAGCTAATTTTGTTGTTTTCAATTTGATTCACTACACTTGATATAATTTGATGGCCATTACATCTTTAACTATTGAAAGATTCAGTCTATATTCATTTACAGGTGTAAGATGAAATAAAAATCATAACTTCTTCAGCGCAGTATATATATATATATATATATGCCGAATTATTCATTATAATTTAATAAGGTTCATATGGGGAAAAAATCAGTTTTGAGACCTTCATATATTATGTTTTAGTGATGTAGTACTTTCACTTATATTTCAATTAGAATAAACAAACAGCATTAGAAGGAATTTGATGAATGAAGAAGCTGATATATGGTCGACCACATTTACATTTATTGGATAATTTTATGAACTATAAGCAAAAAAGAAGCAAGATAAATATGCAAACATCAAAAAGTCATTATTTATGAGTAATGGATGCAATGCTATCAATTTTCAGAAATCTCTCTCATCCAGATCTGTCAGATACCTGACTGCTTTGCAACACGCAGAATTCAAATGAGAACACTAATAATGGGCTGTGGTCATTAGTATAACTAAAAACAATTTTTGTGTACATTGTTGTCCTTTTTAATATATAGTGCTATTATTACAATGCAATACAATGTAAAAACATAAATGTTAAAGGTTAATTTATGTATTACAATGCAATACATTATAAAAACATAAATGTTAATTAATGTGTGTTAATTTATGCATTTATGTATTACAGTGCAATAGATTCTAAAAGCATAAATGTTAATTAATGTTAAATGTTAATTTATGCATTTATGTATTACAATGTATTACATATTACAATACATTATAATGCATAAATGTGAAAATGCTAAATGACACAATGACAAAATATCAGACTATCTCTTTGCACTCTTAAGTCTAGACACGAAGAGACTTTTAAGCATAATAAAAAAAAAAGGTTAAAAAGTGGAGGCCAGCGCATTCAAAAATAAGAAAATATGGAGTAAGAGTTGAATTACTTTAATAACTCAGCATTTTTAACTTTAAATATAATTTTCTTGATATGTTATTTTTCAAAATTCTTCTTTATACATATGCTTAATTTTTTGCATATATTGTGTATTGTAGAATATATTGAAATGAGATTTTTGCACCTTAAGAAGTTCTTATTTTATACCAATTTTACATATAAAAAGTACCAGTTTTTAAGAAATTTATAGCTGCTCCTGTTAAGGAATTTAAATAAAAACATGTAAAAAAATTTGTATAAGGTCATTTTAATATGATGTAAAATATTTATTTAGTATACAAAACATTTTAATGACCAATGCATAGTATTTTATGAAAAAAGGTACATAAAAACGTGTGTTTTAGCCCTGTAAGTACTGAATAATCTTGAGGTGTTTTTTTTCGTTACTATTGTAATAATCATTCACCAAAAATTCTGATTTCTTCAAAATAAGCATAAACTAGTTTGGTAAAGGAAAGTTGAAGAATTTTATGATATTTAGAAATTCAATTCAAACAAATAATAAGTGATTAAAATTATCAGATTGATATAAGGATTGTAATAAAAAATTTTCTTCCAATAATAAATTTTCTCTTTTAATAATCACTTTTAACAACTTTGCTATCCGATAAAACAAATCTTTACACCATTTTAAGTCATTCTGCGATTCCTTTGGCACTAATTAAATTATATTTTACTCAAATTATTAACAGATATAACAGATATTTTATACAGATTTTTATATTTTTTTATATTGGTTTAAATTTTCAGTATAATATTAAAAAGCTATAAAATTTTAAACAATATTTTTCACCAAATAAAAAACAAACAACTCTAGGATAACTACAGTAGCTGATTTAAATATTTGTTTCGTAATAAATTACTAAACCCTGTAGGTAAAACAAGTATTTTTTTTCAAATTATCAGAATGTTACAGCAATGTTTACTTTATACGGCACAGTTAAAGTTAATTGGCGAGATGGGAATTGTGTGTACTGCATTTAATATTAATTCTGCAGCTCGTGCATTAGTAAATTGCACTTTTATGGAAATCTTTTATTATTAAAATCAATTTAATGATGAAAAATTAAAATATTTAACTAAGCTTAAGAAAGTTATAGCTATTCGTAATGTTTCAAAATATACTGAAACCGCATCTTAGTCATCAGATCAAAATTTTAAACAATATTTATGTTGTGATTTAAAGGAATTTCTTAATAAATTTACAATAAAAAAACTAACAGTTTTAGACTAAGTGAGCAAAGCTAGTTCTGATTTTGACCCAAATACTACTCATTTACAAGCAGCATAAAGTAATGGAATATTTAAATTAAGTAATATATATATATATACTATAAATTATTCAGCATGTCTCTTTTATATAGTTTTACTACCGCATTTTCTAAGGAAAATTGTTGTATATGTTGTCTTATATATTTTATATATCTGTTATATATATTTTTAGCTTTGCATTTTAGATGCTTTGCATTTTTTATTTAACATTATTTAAAATACGAACATTTCATATGAAGTGTACATAATCCGATAATTCAGAATGGTTAACATCCGGTTTAACGGCGGAAATGGACGAATCTATTACTTTTTAGGTGTAGCAGTTCGATGTACACGGTGCAAAGTTTCTTCGAAATAAAAAATATAACAGTTAGTGAGGAATATTTCTCATCTATTTTTTCTTTTAATGTTGTGTCATCTAAAATTTTAATTATTAAAAATTAAAATTCTTTTTGTTGCAATTAAAATCCCTTTTAAATGACATTTTTTCCCCTATGACGCCACTCTTTTTGAATCCATTCTTCTTGGCCGTTTGCCAATTTTCCAATGGCGGTCGGACTACACAACAGTTTAGCGAAGTTACTGTTGAAATATCCGATAAAAGGATATTGATACGTAATCAGATATAAAAAAAATAAATAAAACTCATTCTAGATTTAAATCATGACATAAAATATTTTTAAAAATAAAATCAATTTTTAAAACGAATTAGATATTTTCAGAGAAAAAACTTTTGGCTGCATTATAATAAATCATCCAATCAGAAATAAGTTTACTATAGTTGACTTCAAAATACATCTTAATCGCAAAGTTGAAGTAAACGAATCGCAGAGACATTTTCGAAACAGCTGTAATTAAAATAGAAATAATTATTACCATCTGCAGCTGTCACAATCATTAAAAGTTTCTCTTCCTAATTATTTATCCTCTCAGATTGATCTTGGTAGAATGAACTTTCAGTGGTTTATTCTAGACATTTTCATTAGGGGTAATAAATAATTTGTTGTACGGACATTTAAGAAAAAAAAAATACGAAATAGGAATATTAACATTTTTTTCTTTTTCATGCACAATTTGCAACATGTAATTAATCCGATGAGTTGTAATTTTTAGCAAACATATTAGCAATGAGTCGTCAGAATGATCAGGATTTGCATTTTATAATTAATTGATTATAACTCTATGAAAATGTTGCTAGGAAAGGAAATTTAAACAGTGAATAGAACGGCTTTGGGATTCTATATTGTGAATTCGAAATCTTTTTTTTTACCACGGTTTCTTTTTTACAAGATTACTTCATTTATTAATGAAAGATTTATTTTTTAATTAATTTTCAGTGTATTAGAAAAAACTTTTTTTCATCAGATTGATTGATGTCGATATAGATTGTCTTCCTCTAAAATGATTTGTTTGATTTTTTTGGTTGCCAGTTCCAAATTGGCAATCCAAGTATTGTGTTGGTTTATGTAATAACAAATTCAACCAAGATACATTATTTTGAAAATAATATTATTTAGATAGGAGCAAAATTTTATAATATTAACGTAAACACTTCAGAATGAAATAACGAAGAATAACTTATTTTCTTCTCCTTCCGAACAATGAAGAAAATAATGAGTCAGTGAATTAAGTATATTTAATAACAAATTCAACTGCTCCTATGAAAATAATATTATTTAGATAGGAGCAAAATTTTATATTAACGTAAACACTTCAGAATGAAATAACGAAGAATAACTTATTTTCTTCACCTTCAGAACAATGAAGAAAATAAGAAGTCAGTGAATTAAGTAAATGATTTTTCATAAGATGTAAAAGATAGCTGAAAAAGCAATTTTGAAAGCAGAAGTAGCAATATAAGTTTTAAAAGCAGTTATTAAATTTCAGATATGTTTCAAGATTTTAAGTCAAACAATATTTGTCAATGATAATGCCCTGTGAACATGAGTGTACATAAAAACGAACATGATTATACATAAGAAGTGAACATGATTATACGCAAGAAGGGCTATCGTTGCCTCAATAGCGGTGAGATTTCTAGGTATCACTGCAACATTCAACATATATTTTTTTATTATTATTTTTTGCAGTAGTACTTGAACATACAAATTCATTGACTAGTTAATTGAACATATATTGAATACATATAGTGGACCTTCTAGCCTATGGATAAATCGTGTCAGTCTCCAGCAAAAACTAGAGAGTTTTCGGTTTGATTTTTCTCATCGAATTTCAAACCCTGATCCTCTAATTCAGTTCGCGATATTTCTCTTGGACGAACGAGTTGCTAGATTCCGTATTTCTTTTAAGTTTTCCGGCAATAAATGATCCTTCTGCTTTCATTTTGTTATCATTTACTTATGTCAACGTTATAAATACACATTTAAATTTTCAACTATTTCTTAGAATTACTTATTGGTTCGTAAGTCTTGCCATTGATACTTAGTTGTTATTTAAGCTCTGTACTTTCTTCTGTTGTTGAATTGAATTTATTAATGTTTGACTTTAATGAAATAGTTGATGTACATGATAACTGTTCAGTATTCGTAAACCTCATTTTTTTAAACTCAAAATAATCATTAGATGATAAGAGATAATGATAAGATTTAAAATCTTTTTTAATATATTTAAACTTTTCTTCTTTTAGATTTTAGGTAAATACACCTGAAACATAAAATTAAAACCAAAACGATTTCAGCAGCTGTGTACAGATGAAGTGCAAATTAATTGAAACACTTTTTTACACCAAATATATGTGGCATACCTATTTTTTACTCATTGTTTATTACTCCTTAAACCAAGTTCGAGATAGCTATAATATTAGGAATAATGCACCAGTTTAATAGTGTTTGTAACATTTGTGAACAGTTATTATAACAATAAACATTTTGTGAACAGTTATTATAACAATAAACATTTTGTGAACAGTTGCTATAACAATAAAAATTTTGTGAACAGTTGCAAGTGTACTTGGTGAGATGAGTATGCAGTGGAGTTCACAATTTCTGGTGTTTTAGCCAAGTTTTGCATTCACTGAAGTGCATCTTAATGAAATGTTAAGATCACAATGTTAAGAATTCCTCAGGCATCTTTTTAAGCTTGGAAATCAGAGGTATTCCCAATCTTTTATACAACAAAACAATACTTATGAAAAGAAAACGGCAGAAAAGTTTCTGTTTAGATTTTAAGCAAATCGTTTTTGAATGGGGAATGGAATATTGAATTTGGGAAACAATGTTTCTAAAGATAACAAAATACAACAACCAAAAGCTTCAAAACAATTTTTATTAATTAGTACTATGATTTCAGTGTTTTTTGTAGTGCATGTCAAACAGAAAACTTAATTGATATTATTGAAAGGAATTCATAGTAAAAAGTTACAAATAATCATTCAAACAATTAAAGTACTTTCAACAGTGAATATTTTTAGAATACTCTCAATTTTTTTTGAAGATAACATACATAGATGAATTATTTAACAGCAATTGCTAAAATAATGGTACTAAAACAGCAGCTTTTGATGCACTGTAATTAGAACAAAAAATTTATATATTACATTTGTGGATCCAACCAACTTATACAGGAAATTCTGATTGTGCATATTTACTTTGAAATATGTAAGCAACATTTTGGCACCCAGCAAAATCTGATTGTTTTAGAACGATTAATTTAGCATGATTCACTTTTCCACTAGATAGTTCTCAAAATGTTCCTGAAGGAAGAAAACCTTTTCTTCCAGAGGAGTTTCTCACCTGGAAACTCCAACACTTGCTTGGCAAGAGCATTCGATTGTGAGCTAAGCTCCTCCTTTTACCTTGGAATTTCAAGCTAGTATCTAAACTGTTTCCAAAGCATATTTCTGTCGCTATAATAAGGGTGAAGTTTCTCTTAATTTTATATCTACTGTTGTCAAGCTGTGGCATTGTTTGACAATAAAATTATCAGTACTACAGATACCGGCTGTGCCGCTAGATTATTTCAGTATGAGAGGACATGTAAAATAGTTAGTAAATATTCTGACAAAATTTTGAAATTAAAACAGGAGAATTCATAATGGAAGTTAACATATTATTTCAAAGTGTATTCGAGTTTTTCTCGATCTACATTATTACTGTTATCTAGTTCAAGGATGGCTGCAATATACGAGGATTAGAATTTTAATAGGAGCAGTTGCTTATCACGGATATGAACAGGATATAAGATATCTATGAATGTTGTTATTTTCAAATCACTTTGTCCTAGGACATTTGTCACTGGAACGATAGATATTAGCAGATTTAGATTTAATTTCAAGCTATTCAGATTTAATTACAAGCTATTACCCAGAGTATAGTAAGGAGAACATGTCACATTCACAAATTTGGAACAAACACTTCAATAGTGTTCTCACTCTCTTCAGAAATTTAAATAATTATTGAATTTATTTTACGTCATGCGAAAAATAAAAATCAATTGTAAAATATAAAAGTAAGCCAATAGCAATTTATTACATATATGATATAAATTGAATTTATTCTGGCAGTTGTCTAAGCGTTGACAGTAAATTTAAATTTTCCAAAATTGGAAGAAAATATCGATTAGAAGATGAATAAATGTAAACCTCCCTCAACAATAAATTCATTGATGGATTATTTTAAATATTTGATTAATTATTACATTTAATCACCAACTGAAGAAAACAGGAAGTTTGTGAAAAAACTGTTTTCCAGATATCTGAATTTTGTTTCTATCATGGGTATAAACATAGACTTGGGACGTTGTATTTTCTAGTGACGACTACATTGTATTGACTTTTATGGAGTTAATTTTTATATAACTAAATACAATATCAATGTCATATATTTTTAGAAATTGTTCATCTCATGATGTTAAAAAACTTCCAATAATTTATGGGCAATCTATATTAGATGTACTGCCGTCCATCAAGACTGTCCGATTGTCGTCCATTAGTCGTGAGAATGTATTGACTTAAAGTTTGCATAAATTAGATTACAATGATGTAGAATTGATAGGTAACCTTTAACTGTTGTACTGATAATTCAAACGCAGCGAGCTAATACCGAAGAAACATGAAATGGTTCTAATTCTTACATTTTTGAACTCTTTATTCCTTGAAGACTTCTTGATCTTGCTCAGAAAACATTATGACTCTTTTACATTAGATTACCAGCTAATAAGAAGTTATGTCCTTCTAGTACTACACATGTGTATGATGTAGGAAAGAAGGGTTCATATTCTCTATGAAAAGATGGTACTAATGTGTAGTTTTAGTGAAGATTATTTGATTCCATTTGCTACAGTACATTGCTTCAATTAAGTTTCAATCCTCGTATTACGTATGGAAATAGTTTGAAAACCAGTTGTGTAAACATTTGCTTACATCATAAACAAAAAAGATAGTAGTTTCGAAAGGATTATGTGGTAAAGAATGCATCCCATATTACACCGATTTTTTTAAATATGCTTCAGAAGGCTGTATTACCTACTGAAGATGTTAAAATGTGCCTTGAAAATTATCATGCGATTCGACTTTCAAATGCTAAATTTGTTAAGTAATGTTTTTATTATTGTTCATGATAATTTCGATCTAATCAAAACTTTTTTTATAAATTACATTGACACGATTTCTGAAATCTTCAAAAAAAAAAAACCTTTTTTATTATTATTTTCTTTTTTTCCAATTTATATTTCAACATATGAGAAATACCAAAAAATAATATGCATAATTTCATTTTCAATAGTGTATTTTTTTAAGGAGTCTATTTATATGTTGTTTCAAAGGATTTAACTCTTCTGCTAGATCTGTTATGTTTTGGTGATAATTAACTAATTTAAAATAAACGCGATATTCGAAGAAGCATGAATGCAGGATTCACTTTTTCAGTAAAGCATTTTGTTTTCAATATTTACGTATTAAAAAATAAAGCAGTATTTTTAGATTTCAATACATTTCTGATTTTCAACAGATTTCAATTGAGCTATTTCCATTGCTGAAAATAAAATAGTTTAATTTCACGTAAATCCAGGTTTCATTTTTGATATTAGAATTAGGTTTTCTCTGAGATTTAATCAGAGAGTACAGAGTATTCATCCCCCTTACAAGTGTCGCAAATGGAACTGGTTTAAATGTACCAAATGTAATTAAAACTTCGAAAAAAGCTTTTCAACATTTTACAGTTGCAATATGTATAAAATTAAGTTTAGTGAATACAAAATTATACATATACTATCATAAGCAAGTATGGATACATTTAAATTTATTCGTAATGCTACATATTAATTTCAAATAATTAATTATGATTAATACTGCAAATTAATTTCAAATGATTAATTAGGATTAATACTACAGATTAATTGAACGATTAATTAGAAATAAGTTTTATAAAATACTCGATAAATAAAAGAAATTTGCGCTCCAATAGGCCAATGATCTGAAATATATGAATACAAAACTATATTTGTTGAATGATGATCTAAATTGAATTTGTTAAAATATTTTTTAGGCCAATGAATAAAGTCCTGAGAAAGAATAACAGTAATGTATAAAAATACGCGAAATTACATGTTCAAGCCGAAAGACAAAAAACTGTTTTAAATATGATCGAAATAATATTCGATTGAATGGCTTTGAATCGAAAAATAATCAAAGTTGAAAAAACTCCTAATATAATATTAAAGCTTTACATTTTGTCCGAATTGCGTAAGGCTTTCTTAAACATATGACTGAATACTTTTTAGTTATTAAATTTCATTTTTAAATATAATATCAGAATGCAACTGAAAAACCTCAAAAAAGTTTTTTTTAAAAATTTTATTAAATTTTATACTCTTAAACAAGCTGCATTTACGAGATTTGTTAAGAAGAAGAATACTTTTGTGTCTCGCTGTATATCGTGATTACTTTTATCAAAAATTGCATTTATATTTCATTGATAAAGTAATAATTTTACAAATCTTTCTACAGATTTCATTTGACTAGACCATCTTGAATGGAAAGTCAGCTGGTAGTATTTTTTTAATATGTCCATGAGAATGAATAATATTCTTTTTAATCACCCATGGGATTGGAAATTATGCTCTCATTTTACATGATTAGACATCTGAGAAAATTTCAAAACTATGTATGCTTAAATATTGTAATTATTCCTTTTTATTATTTCCAGTTATACAAAACATAAAATACCTTCAGAATGAAAACTTATTCTGTTTAATCCTACAAGAACGAATATAATGTTTTAAGAATGAATAACCTGTTTTATCCAAAGATATTAACCATTATAGAAATTACTTATTTGAAAGTCAAAAGGTGAAATTAGGATGCAGGAAACATGGCTTGGTCCAAAGACTTGTGTAAAAGGGTCATGTCTTGATGCACCCATTCTGGGCACTAATTTACGAGCTAAGCTAAAAGTCCATTTCTTCTTGGTCAAATTCTAAGCTGGTTTCAAAAGAATTTCATTTTTCATCAATAATGTTTGCGAAATGTAATGTTCCATAATAGTGTCTTAAAACAAGTTACAGCCAATTATAATGGCAAGGCTTATCCATGTCATATAAGAAGGCAGTTTCAGGCTTTGGGCTGTATCTGAAAAAACAAAACACAGACTCATGTTAAATTTAAGATAGGAATTTTAAGAGAAAAAAAATCATTAATGAATAATAAGACTTAATAAAAGAAAAAAAAATACTTCAGTTCTTTTTTTTCAAGTATATACTATTTTTTACTGAAAATTTAAATAAATAGCCGTTTCAAATTAGATGAAAAAAATGTTAAAACAACATTAACTTATTTTGAATTATTCTACATTAAACAAAAAAGTATAACACCATAAAAAATACTTCAAATGAGACAAAATTTCACACACACTGGTAGTATTTAGAAATATTATAGTTTAATATAATATAATGCAATGTTATCAATATATTTTATAATTTTATGCAATGTCTGAATGCACATAGTTAGTAAAGAATGCATAACGGCATATAAAAGACATTTATATAGTTTATATAGTCCTTGCTCTCATTTTAAGTGATTTATTTGTAACTATTCTTTTCTTATTTTCCAATTGTATAAAGTACAGAATACGGCATACACTGGAAATGCTTTACATAATAACCATTCATATAATGTCTGAATCCACATACTTAGTATAAAATACATAGAACCAAATAAGCCTCATTTAAATGGTCTGCATAGTGCTGTTAATGTTGAATCATCTTTACTTTGTTATTGGAAGTTAGAAAATTCAGTGCTTTATGATATTTTGCTAACATGTCGGCTGATTTCACCTTGAAATATGTTAAAATTGATACCCCTAAAGATAGGGTGCAACAACGCATCGCCAACACGTTTTTTTAACAATTTTCAATTACCTCATTGAAATAAAACTTATAATTTTTTTAAAACATATCCTAAAGTGCTGTGGCAAATTTTCTTGTTTCTAGAATAGCTAAAGATTAATGAAATCGCAGTGATTTTTAACAACATGCAGAAAGTGTGGTGTTTGGTTGTCAATGGAAACCATTTTCAACAGAGCGAGTAGAATACGTGATTCTTTAGTACACAGTAATTCACACAGGATATCCAATTATTAACATAAATTTATGCAAATATTACGACCGATTTAAAATGTAATGGCCTTAATATAATTAAGCTAAATATTCATTTTTTTACAAATTTATTTTGTTTAACAAATATTTAATAAAATACACAAATTCATTATTTAAAATATTTTTTAAGATTATTTTTTTAAAAAATCAATCGAAAATCAAAGCACTTAATCCACAAAAGAAAAAAGAAAAGGCTTTAGGTTTCGTAATCTTTCATTAAGCTGAAGTTTCAAAAAATTGTTGTATTTTTAAAAAATTGCAACTTATATTTTAACTATTGAAATGAGAAGATACTAATGAAATTAATGAGGAAACATAAAGAGACGAATAAAAGACAGATTCTATTGCTGTAAATCACAAAATTTTCATTTTAAATTATTCAAAGATTTCCATTGCTGAAATTTGAGAAGTGAAAAGTATATTAAACAAGACAATTATATATGACCCCTGTTGTTGGTTTTTTTGTAAATATAATTATAGGCTTTTATTGGATAAAAATATAAAAGGATGCAAAGTTAGAATTCAGAAAAATTCCAAGATAAAGGTATTTATCTTAGTATATAATTTCAAAGCATTCGATCATTTTGTATGGCTAAGCAACTCAGCAATGGTATCTAAATTTTCTCAGGGGTATATCTTCTCAGGGTGTAAGGATATTTTAAATCTTTATTTTTTATGGTTTATTTTGTTGATTGTATGCTCTTTATTGCTTATCATTCTGGTTAGTTTGATTTAACTAACTTTGCCAATTTTCTGGCTGATGAGTGTGTCGTGCATAGAGATCCTTAATATAGTAAAGGAGAATCTTGGTGATTGAGTCCAGGCAGAGTCGCGGCTTTTGTGTGGATAACATATCTCTTTAACCTCCGATTCTGGTAGACGGGTGGTACACCTCTATGTCTAGATTTATTAATCGGTTGTCTGTTTCCAAACCCTCTTGTCTGGAATCGTTTTGGATTCATGCAATGGGTCGCTTCCTGGTAATCTCGCTAACGAAGATAATCTAAACAGGGAGGGGGAAAGGTTCTGATCATGTAGGTCTCCACTATAGCAGGGATTTGCTTTCCCTCGATGGGCTGCATTGTGAGAATTGTGATCCGAGAGCCAAATTTGTTTGTCATTTTCATGCATTTTTAAAATAATTGCGTTAAAAATTCATATTTTAACAATTTTGTACTCCTATGAAGGTCTGAATTCGTCACTACTTGACTCTACTACTTACTCTCTTGACTCTCTTCGTTACTACTTAAATACTTCCAATTAAAAAACACAGCTTAAAGAATCGTACAATAAAAAAGTTTATTGGATATCGACATTTTACTAATATCTAATTCTTTTCGCTCTGAAAGTGGACAGATGAAAGATATCGTCTTTTAAGATCCTCAAGGCCTAGATGGGGACTTAAAAGCAATAAACAAATTAAGATTTTGTTACTATTACTTGGAACTCACACGTCGACTCAGATTCAAGTATTTTTAACAGTGGATAAGTCACTTGACATTGATATGAGTCTAAGTTCACGAAATTCTCAGTTATCAAGGTGTTATATTCGAATCCTATTTATTGTATGCCACTTCTCAAGAAAAAACAAAAACAAAAATTACTTCAGTAAATTGTTAATTCCGTATGTATGATAAAGCTACAATAGAATTAAAAAACATTAATACAAATAATTTAATATTAAAATTCTTTGGCACAGTTCTTCTAAAATCCAAATATGTCAACTTCCCTATCAGACAATTTATTAAATTAATTATTGTGGTTCATAGTAAATATACTTGATCAAAGTTTTGTATTTTCTTATGATATTTGATAAACTATAAAACTTTAACTTAATTTTTTTTTTGAGGCTGGAGATTTTAAAATTTTCAACCTTGTATTCATGCTAATTCTGCGATGCTTCATGATGTTGAATTTTTAATGGACAACAACTTACGCTTAATTTTGAGGCGAAAGCAACTTGTATGAGATGCCAGGTAACTACGTACAGGCATTCTGTAGACAACTAAGTTACACATTCATATAACATGGAAGAAAATACAGAGAAAACCACTATTTATTTTAAATATCATCATTAAAACTACGAAGTCAATATATCTTTCTACAGAAGGACAACTATTTCAAATATAGATGACACAATATGCTAGTAATATGGCAATAGAAATGGGGATAAATTATTTCTATGGTAACTGATTGAAATATTTTTACAAGAATTAGAAAATAAAATAAAAATAGTGTCAATAATTGTTAAAATTTTCTCCTTGCAAAAAAAAGGGAAATATACTAATGATTCCATTAAGACATACTAAAATTGTTTGTAGAACAAAGCCTGGAATATTTATTCTGATTTGGTATTTGAACCCTTTTTTATATAATTTTTTTTTTTTATAATCATATTTTTTCAAAAACACTCTATAATTTTCGAAAAGTCATCAGATTAAAATTCTTAAACAAATAAATATTCTTTCATACTTTATTAATTTTTTTAAACCCATTAATATCACTAGAGATTTTTTAATCATAATATAAAATATTAAACCTCTAATAAACTTTTATAAATTGAACTGCAGCAGCGAAAATAAAATTTAAAAGCAGAGGTTGCGAATTATAAATTCACATTGGATAGCTAAAAAAAACCTCTTTGTTTAAATATGTTATTTTCTTAGAAATTCTAATGGAATTTTAGCAAATTTGAATAACCAACTCTAAAGTGTTACATTTTAATAAATTTCATTATTTAATACTATGGTTATCAAGGAAATTAGTTACCTTTTCAGGCAATGAACAACTTAAAATTCAAAGAACAATCGCAATTGTAAGAAAGAATTCAATCGTAGAAAATATTGCGTGCAAGTATCTAGTCCTTTGATACCTTGTTATTGATGATTGCGAAAGAATACAAGTATATGCTTACTGCAAAACGGTTGAGCAGTACCAGCCCAATTTGGAGGCTGCCAAGAGCCATTCCTGCAGATCAATGTGTCCGGACCTCGCAATGTTTTGGAATTGTTACAGCTGTAATGTACGATAGCTCCTTCCCTGGGTCTGTTCCAGCAAGACTTTTCCTCTGTCATGTTATAGGTTCCTGGACCTGGTTGAGGAGGCAGAGGATCACAACCATACTCTGCAGGAAAAAAAAATAATATAAAATTTCAAATAAAAATATCACTGAATTAAAAATAATATACAATATATGTATAAAAAGAAAGTATCTAATCTACTTCGTTTATTCTTAACTAAGCCGAAATGTGAAGATTTTAAGTATATTCATCCTGTTTGTTTTTATTAATAATGTTTTTCAAAAGTTCATTTGAAAATGATTTAAAAGGGCTTAAAAAACACAAGGAACCTTGTAATTTATATAGCGCTCAAAATCACAAAAAAATTTATTTTTATGATTATCCGACCTTGCTATAAAAATATATTTATTTCAATGAAGTATAGGAAATGTAGATTTCATAAAAGTGCGAAACTAACCGGGGGAAATTTCTTCCGTTGGTAATTGTTGCTAGTTCAAATTTCAAGATGACTAAAAATTATTAAAAACATCTCATGTTCCCAGTTATTATTTATTCGGGTTTTAAATAAAAGAAACGGATTGAAATTATTCAAAGAAATATAACCGATCACTTCCTAAATCATGTTTAGTAAATATATATTTTAAATATAAAAATTTCGAAAAAGGTAAAGAAAATTGTTATGTACTTCACGCAACATTCTACAATGTAACATATTTATTTTCAGGAATTTCCTATTTGGTATGTATTCATATTGGTGTAGTATTATAAAAATTATCCTTGCATTTTAAGAAATAAATATTTGATAAGAACATATAGAAATAGTGATTCAAGACGACTAGAAATAATCAAAAACACCTCATTTTCCCAGTTATTATTTTTGAGTTTTAAGTAAAAGAAACGGAAGTGATTCAGAGACATACAATATCCGATCTCATTCTAAATCATGTTTAGTAAATATATATTTAAAATATAAAAATTTCGAAAAAGGTAAAGATAATTTTTTCTGTACTTGACGCGTTATTCTACATTCTAAGATATTTATTTTCAGGAATTTCCTTTAGGTATGTATAATACTATAAAAGTTATTAATGCATTTAAAGAAATAAATATTTGGCGAATATATAAAAGTAATGATATATAAAAATGAAATGCAGGAATTAATAATTACACTGATTTTAAGAGAATTTATTACAATTTGAAAATATATATTTAAAAACTCTACAGAAGGAAAAATAGATACAGAACAGATTCTTAAGCAAGCGATGTCCTATCAGTAGATGGATTTCTTCCCAATAATGTATGAATGTAATGTATTCCCAATAATGTCATAATACATTGGCTTCCTATTATCTTGCTCCCAACATGGGACATATGTTGTCTTGTAATTCATTACAAGAATAAAATATTAATGTGAGAATGCCGCCAATATCAATATATTTTAACATATGCACTAAGATGTATTTCATTGATAAAATAATTTTCTAAGAGTTCAGCATGTTGCAAAAGTTTCCAAACCAATTCTTTTAAAATACCAATGGAAGTAAACATGGCCTGTTAAAATAGGAAATTAGATAATTAGGTAGTTAGCTTTGTGTTGTTTTATGTCGTAATTGCCAATTTGGGTCGAACTATGTCAAACAATTCATTATTAGCATGTGATGCTTGCTATACATTTTTTCTATAATTTCTGAAAAAGTTATACTAGAGAAATAATGAATAAAATCAAGGGTGCATAGGATAAATGCTCTAAAAACTGTCCGTTAAATCAAATACAGATTGAAATTCCCAATTTTCAGCGAAATTTAAGGAAGAATTTCAAGAATAATAAGATTATTTTTCTTTATAATAGGAAGAATAATATGATTGAATTTTAAGGCGAAATATTTTCATAATTATTTTGGAAGTTTTTTAGCTGTAGGGGATCTTCGCTTGTTGCTATATTAGTAGAAAATTTTTTTAAATGCAAAAAAGTGAATGATTTATTTTTTATGCGTTGATATAAATATTGATCACTTTTCCAACTTATTCCTATTATTAACTGCAGTAACTGTTATTTATTTATTTTTTGACATCAAAATTGAATTCTTTTTCTACATAAGGATATACAACTGATGCATTTCTGTTTTTTAGACCAGAAGTTTGGAATTATTTATAATATTGTCATGCAAAACAACGTAAAGGACTTTCAATGTAAGACCTTGCTCCATTATATAAATACTAGATTTTTTTCAAAATAACTGTAATAATATAAGAAGTGTAAAATGTAAGAATAACTGTAAAATATCAACCAGAATGACGTCAGATTTAAAAATTTTAATGGTTTTGGAGTCGCCAACAGTAGCTCTATATATTTGACATTCTGTAAAATTGATTGTTTTCAACTGTCAATATCTAGAAGACATTTACGATGCGTTTTATTTAACGTTTTTATTGTTTTTTACTGAGATAGTTACAATTTTAATTTGGATGTAATAAATTTAGACCTTCATCAGAACACAAAGCTTTTGAAAGAAATGATGGCAATAAGGGGAAAATAATAATAATTAGTGTCTAGAGATCGCATAGCTCTGCGAGGAATATATATATATATATATTGCTTTAGTACTGATTTAGACCAATAAAGTCAGAGTCCCATCCTTAGACAACCTGAAAACTATAGAAGCTACTTTCTATACAGCTACTTTCTTATGCTAGTGGAGAGAAAGCGTCTTATTCTTTTTAAGACATTCGCGATTTTTTACAGGAGGAATTAGGACTTTAATGTTGTCTTTGCAAATGAACAGCAGATTTCTAAAATCGTTCCGAAAGGAAGACGGTACCGACAACTCTCAACAGTTTTAAAAAGATGTACTGATACAAATATCTCCCCTGTTTTTCTCACCGCTATAGTGAAAAAAATGTAGTTTAAATAAATAACAACAAAATAAAGATTGTATAAAAAGTACGATACAAAAATTATGTCGTGAAGTTTCGCTTAATTTAAAAACTTATATTGGAATTTATCTTCTTTTGAAAAGAAAAACTTCATCTTATACATAATAAAATTCTATTTAAATTCCGTTTTATCATATATTTAAGAAAGTTAAATTAGAATAGCCTAAAAAATATTCATAATGATAGAAAAATGTTTCTTTTGAGTTTTACATATTGCTCATGTATCTTTTGAAGCTCCATCTACATAAATAATTTCTGCTTAGAGATTTGAATTTACTTATTTCAGACAATTTCTGACAAAGAACAACGAATATCTGTTTTTTGGTCAAAGTTTTCTAGTGAAGGAAGGTAAAAGATAAGGATAAGTGTAAATTTAATCAATCACCTAATCAATTATTTGTATAAAGTTATCAAACACTTTTTAAGTATTACTAATGCAATTACATTTTCAAAATCAAAAGATTCATTTCTTCAATTTAAAAGATTCAATTAATTTTTTCCCAATTCAAGCTTCTTCTTTGTTATTATATTTCCGTGAACCCTGCTATTACTTGAACATTTATAACAAAATATTCAGAACACTCGAAGGCTGCTAGAATGTTTTTTAACATTATAAATTAAATTCTTTTTTAATTTAATGGGACTTATATCATATAATTCTTGACAAAAGAAATGTAACACCATGAAAAAGCACCTAGAATATGTTAAACATTACACATGGATAAAGAATCCATATCTAAATACATTCCTGTTTTTAAAAATTGCGACCCTATGAAGGAATCATCAGAATCAAATAAAACTTATTTCACATGTAGTTTACAGTGATACAAAGAAACGATTAACTGTACAGAGTAAAGGAACAAAAACAAGGAAAAGACAACATTAAAAGCAGAAAAACAGTATTTCTATATAATATGTAATTGGGTATGCGCAGTAGTTAACTGGGTCTATTCAGTAATCATTATTTCTGACACACTTCAGATTTAAAGTATATACACATTCTGGTATCATATGAAACGTATTTTGGATATGTGCCTGGCAAATGGCATCCCAGAATAATGGCAACGGGATCCCGAATTACATTGTTATTGGATACCAGGCGAGTGTTATGAGCGAGTTGCCAGCTATCATATTCTCACTTTAAAAGATATGTTTCGTAAATGGTTAGATCAAGGAAAAGTGGTATTTGTCGTGCAGAGTGAACGGCTTGGACAGTTCTAGCACGTTAAGAAATATATTATAATGCTGCAATATACCTTGCCTTGAAAAAGGATAAAATTTTAGGCCGAAATCATCGTGATGTAATAATCATTGTTGATAGTACTCATGGGTCTGAATAGCTGTGAATGCTCATGCTATCCAATAACATCCTAAAGAATCACACTTAGAGATCATTCCTTGTGACGCTGGGTTAATATACTGCTAAAGACGGCATTCACTTCTTAGCGTCTAACGCATAAGTGGCTATGGCTATAATCCAAATTGAAGCATGAATCAATAGAAAAGACGATTACTTCCAATTGGCGTGCATTAGGATGGGCTTTTTGTAACCTGAGCCATTGATGGTTTTGCGTCAGAAGAATCCTGATCCAAGTAATAAATGCACACAACCCATGGTTAAACGAACTGTACTGTAGCTGGAATTGACCCCCTAATAACAATATTTGAATAATATAACAACTGTCAGGATGAAGCTGGACAGAAAGCCGCCTTCAAGTGGATTATATGCTTGTCATTTCATGTTAAAGTCACATTTGTAGCATGTCTGGACTTTACGAGACCTTTTCCACACTCGCATCGCTGTCGTTGCAATACAGATCATTGTTGAGCATTGTCAAAAGTTCTCTATATGAAAATTGATAATTTGTCCCTATTCGAATTCTGTAACTTTTTGATATGTCACTATTTCTGTATAAATGGTATACTGACTTCTGATTAAATGTTTGCTATAAGTAGACAACAATATACTAAAATCAATGATATTCCTCTATAACATTCTATTTGTGTAGTGGATTATGAAACCATCACTGGATGATTTCTGATATGTCAATTAATGAGCTCTGGTTTCTAGATGTATACGTATCTCTATAACTCTTCATATTCCCTATTTACTATATTACCTCTGTCTCCAGTGAACACATTTTGGAATGTTTCAGCTATAATATGCCAGTGAAACGAACTAAGAATACTTCGAACCTTTATGCAATAAATAATGGAATATAGGGAATCATTAATTTGACGAGAATCCTGATGGCCGAGTGACTAGCGCTCTGTGCTCCTGGTTTTGTGTCCGAGTTCCGGCAGTGCAATGGATGTTTGTAGTGGTTCGGAATCGACTTTAAACAGTAGGTGCCGGTCTAATATGATCGTTGAGCATTATGGGGGTAGTGTTATTTGCGTCCGTTACATATCATCAAGCTACACGTGCCCCCTGGGTAGTGCTAAATGAGGAACAGTCTTCATCGATGCAGCTCACTTAGGGCTGCTCACAGGCACATGGTCAATACGACCCAGTCCTTGACGCAATTAAAAAAAATCAATTTGACGGAAATTTCTTCAGTGGCGTTACCTAGGAATCTCTTCATTTGCATTGAATAAAAAGTTGGCTCTGAAAATTGGTTTGCATCGGTATGAAAAAATGTCAATTGTAAGCTCATAAACCTTTTATTTTATTTTCTAATCTCGTGATCAACCTAAGTATGAGATCATTTGTACTGATCGATGAGCTATATATTTTATAGAATTTACATAATACTATTTATTCAGGTTCTCTTAAAAAAGCAAGATTTTTTTTATTTAAGGTGACGTTTTTCAATACTTTTCTATTTTACAAAATGCGGAATTTTTATTAAAAAGATGCTAAATTGAAAGAGAAAAATGAAATGAAAAATGACAAATTTTACGCGAGGAAAAATATTCATGAAAAAAGGAAGGAAGAATACATTGAGAATGGTTATGATAAATTCATTTTATTTGATCTTTATAAGTTGTAATGCTGCTTAATAGCACTATTGGTAGTGAATTAACAATGAAGCTGACACGAAGAAAAATATTTTTTTTTTTTTTTTTTTTTGCTATTCAAATTATTGAATGGTATTACGCAAATTTACTAGTGTTATCTACTAAAAACAAGAAATACTGCATCAAATTTCAAAATACACTGATTAGCGAAAATAGATGACTGCAGCTCCTACTTTAAAGCTTAAAAGAGCATGGAAACGGAACAGATGCCTTTAATTAGACGTTGTAGGTAGCTCATGGTATAGTGACTGCTGTAAAAAGTATCTTATTTCTTGTAAATTTGTTGATAATGATGTTGAGGCTCGTAATCGTTGCTATCAGCGTTCTATCAAAAAATCTTGTCAAGAGATCAGCCCATCAACATAAAATTCATTGGTTACAAGTGACCTTCTACCATATCTCAGCTGTCCAATGGTCATGATTACATGCCTGCAGTATGCATTTCTGAGAAATTGCAAGCAAACTTACAAAATTAGGACACAAATCTGATTAACAATGTTTTCTGACACATTCACCTAGTTATTACAGGTAATTTTATTATAGTGACAGCTACTGTGGGGCCTGATGGCCTCGATGGCCTGATGTAGGGCCTGATGTGGGGCCTCGGTGTCAGGGATGTTTGTAGTGGTTTGGAATTCACTTTAAACCGTAGGTCCCGGATAAGATTAATAATAAGAACCGGAATAAGTTAAAAATGACTGTAGAGCGTTGGGCGTAGGACTGACAACTCTATCCAGTGAAAAGAAAACACCCCTTGTTTCGGAATCTGCCAGTAGGCAAAAAGCCTTGGCACAACATGGGGCTGTTGAGTCATTGAAGAAAAAGACCGCTTCTGCAGCACAGCTTTTCGTTCATGCAAACATGTTAACAAGGCTTCCACTCCCCTTTGTCATCAATGATCTGGTATGGTTAATGTCTTATCTTCGTCTAAATGTTGTTCACTTCTTTGCAGTCACTTTTGTTAATTATTGAATAAGACTTAATTAAATAAATAATAAATAAGACTTATTTAGTACTTAATTAATAAATAAGACTTATTTAGTATACAATAAAGCATAAAAATGTTTTATTTAAAATGGTGGTGCAAATGACTGTCTGCTCAAGAGAAACATTATCAGAAAAATGTCACTTAGTAAGGAATAGGTCGAACCTTAACTGCAATGATTTCTTGATCATATGTCTCCATACTCAACATCTCATGTGGATCAATTGTTGAAGTAAGAGTACTTATTCCTCAATGAGCCTCTCTTTATGTAGAGAATATGGTCATGTTGAAAGGCATCTACTCAAAGCCTCCTACACATATTCTAATGGTTTTAAATCCAGAGAGAACATTAGCCAGTTAATTGGTGAGATATCCTAACTTTTCAGGAGCTTTTTAATTTTCACTCAATTTTAATGTATTCTGGAATTATTATCAATAATATGAAAATTGAAACCATGGCATCTTGAAACATATCCTAATAGAGAATGATCACTTGATAAAAACAGAAATTTTCACTAATGTTATGTCCACCGAAAATATAGAGCTTAGTGTGACGTTTCCTCAAAATGTTTTTCCAGTAGAACATACCAAGACCGTTGTATAGTCGTTGGTTTTTCTAAAGTTACTGGGACGAAACCGTATTCTCACCTGTCTTATTAGTTGGCATTCCGAATCTTTCTCATTAATGAAACAACTCTTACTTTTAAGAGTACATGGCCTATTGAAGAGACAGTCAATCAATATAATCTTTTGACTAATCTGAATGGCGTCATCTATGAGCCATAGATAATGTTATAAAAATACCATGGAGCTTGACCTGATGTTGTCGTGTGCACTTCTGAGCAACTGACTAGTTTCGATCTCTATTCCCCTTCAGAACAATGTATTGGCCACTCACTGACATTGTCTTTCTTGGCAGGATACTACCAACCTTTCTGACAGCTGTACCATTATTTTGTAATGTCCTTCAGCGCATAAAGCGACATTTTAGTCGTTATAAATCCTTGGACTACACTCGTCCTTCGACATTTCTTATCAAGCTTACCGATTATAGTCTTAAGTGTGAAATCGTCAAAATGGTATTTTGGAGCCTTATTACAAACATAAACTCACTTGAACTGCCAACAAACGTCTTTAATACAACTTCAACTTTCTTTTTCTTATGAACATACTCTCTCCATGCCGATTATCAGTCTGTACATGCTGTTGCTTTACTTGCGATGTCATGGGTCTGCTATTTCCATACAAACCATCTTTTTGCAGAGATAGGTATTCATTAGGATTATCGACACGACGGAATTCCTGAAATTCCATGACTGTCTGCTTCAAAACCCGTCTGTACTTAAGCTTTATATGCTAGTGCATTAAGACTACACTGTGAATGGAAAATTCAATGGAGATTTATAACGATAGACGTATAGAATTTAAACCTAAATTTAAAAATGAAAGTCGAAACAAAATTCATTTTGTTCCTTCAGTTGCAAAGCACAAAGACGATCAATGTTTATTAAATTATAAAGCTTTGTGTCCCACTCAGCGTGTGCAGCTAGTATGCGAGTAAATGAGAATTTAATTCTGCTGGGTTCGTACATACTTTAGACAACATTTAGACTCGATGGAATTTATGATAAAGTGTTTCTCATTGACTTGTACTACTTGTACTGCGGCTTGATTTTGTTCGATTATACTGCTTATTGTTACAACATATTGTTATATTATCGTACGATTTGATATACGACCGATTATAGGAAGTGTTGTTATCGTGCTTGTTCGACTTGTACTGAATTTTTTTTCTATGTTACATACAGAGGGTAATAATTTTTTATTTCTGTTTATATAAACAGCTTCACTAAGCTTAATACTAATTGATTGTTTTGGTTTTGATCATTATATTCATTGTAAACACAATAAATGTTCTTCCATCACTTCGTTTTAAACTTTTGATAAATCTATCTTTACAGATTTTAAAAAGGTGATAGTTAAACGTGCAATAACATATGATTATCTTATGGGCCATAAAATATAGTTAAATGAGACAAACTTCAAATTAATTATTTTTTTTTCTTTTCAAAAATGGACGACCTTTCTTTTAAATATATAATATCAATCGAAAATAAGCAGTTCTTGTCTCCAGAATTTTGATCCAGATATAGCCACCTCTGGTTTTTTCTGGTCTGGCAAATTTTGTATTGTTATTTAACATCGGTGGCCTTGTCCTTTATTTACGTGTACCATAAACAGTCTAGCGATGGGCATTGAAGGATTTGGGGGAGATAACTGAATTTCGAATCGACATTTAGGGGAAATTTCTCCGTATTTGTATGTTTTATGGGAGAAAATCTGGTAAACTCCAACCAAACAGTCTGAATATTGATGCGAGACACTTTACACATTGACACAGTCGACATCAACTCTCATTGGTTATAAAAGCAATGATTGAAACAGAAATTGCCAGTGGATTCAAACCCTAGTCCACCTGCACGATAGCTTCTGGTCCATATGTAGCGCCACACTTATATATATATATATATATATATATATATTATATATGGGTATATAGCACCATTAGACTAAAAGCTCAAAAATTTTGAAAACGTTTATTTTCAGTTATAAGAGTAGGCTTTATTTTGAAATAATTTCAGATCTTTATAAGAAAGTCGCATATTAACCTAATATTTTCTTAAATTATTAGAGAAAATGATAAAAATAACGCCCCAAACAACTTTTTGGGTACTATGCCACAGTTTCTGATTTCTACACTGACTCATATCTGCATTCAGGCATTTAGCTTTTCATTTTTTCTGATACTTATTTAATATTGAAGAAATAATTTTAAATTTTGTGTATAGATATTTGTTTAAAGTATTAAATAACCAATGTTTTATAAAAATTACGTCGAAAGAATTTCTAATGCAATTTAATGTATGCAAAATTTTTTAAATGGATTCAATTAAGTATTACAACATTTTAAATTCTGAGATAGTATATTAATAAAAATCGAATCATTAGATTGATGAGACAAATTTTCATCGAATATTTCCTGATTTTCTTCTAAAATATTTGTTGTTGTTATTTATATCACTTGGCTAACAGCAATTGTATGTTATAAATATGTATACAAGCTTTCATATTGAAGAAGATGAAGTTCTGCTTCAAGGGGTCTGGTATATCCTGATGTCCAACTACAGAATACAGTGTAAAGTCTGATTTTGTCAAGCAAGAAGAAGTAATAGTTATCTTTATAAACTTATATAAATCTTTATATATGTATTGTACTCTTAAATGTTAAATTTCGTATTGAAGAAGTAAAAAAATGTTTTACTTTATTATTATTATTTAAAAATGTTTTTCTTGCTTATCTAAAACTTTATATATATATATATATATATATATATATATATATATATTATACTTTGTTAAATCTCGCATTGAAGAAGTAAAAAAAAGGTTTTACTTTAACCTATTGCTTAATGTTAGGCAATAAGATTTTGAATTCAATTCTTTCGTCATTAAGTTATTTGAACATATATATTAAATCCAGATTATTCTGAAAGTATCACATAATTCTAATATGATATATATGTATTTATTATGGTTTTTCTTAACAGTAAAGTATAATTTTCATGTTTTTATTTCTAAAAGATCCTCTTTCACCATGAAGATCATATTTACTCATTGTACCTATATGCTCTAATAACTTAATCGATATTTTCGGGATTAACTTGTACTGTAAATATTTTATTTACAGTATTTTATTAAAGTGTAAATTTAGAGTTTCTTTCTTTCTTTCAAATGTTTCAATAAGCTTTCAAATGTTTTCTTATTATTTTGAGGTTAGGTTCATTGCAGTTTCCATTCAAAACGTTTACTATCTTTCTAACGACTGTTGTGATACTCCCTCACTTTTAATATATTTAAACTGTTTTATAATCAAGATTTCTGATAAAATTTATATTCTTTTTGTAATAAATTGCCATGTTCAGCAGAAATTTGAATTTAATGAAATATTTTAACAAGAAATTAATAATTTCGAACATTAACTATAATTCTTAGGACGCGTTCTTAACTGAAATAAAATATATCCTCAACAAATAATACCCTCTTAGCCTTCGAATTATTATTGCGAATTCAATTGTTAATTCAATTATTAATTCCGAATTCATACCTAGCCCTTTTCTACTAAAGAGAGAAATTAGATCCGCAATATACTTAATTAAGAAGAATTCTTACATTAATAATTTTGAGTGATAAATAAAAGTTTCAGACATCTTACAAAAATTTATGGAAAACTGAGAGGAGAAAAATTCAATTTCAGCATAATTTCAATAAACATAATTTTTATACTTTGTATTGAGTTTATCGGGATTTTGTGTATTATGCAGCTATCGTGGGTGTAAATGAATTTATTGGTAATATAAATTAGTTCATTACTTTCATCAGTATTTATTTGTCTATTTCATTAGTATTTAGTACTTCATTTGTATTTTATTAGACAGTTTTTATTTTATTGCTTTTAGTAGAATTTAATTTAGTATTGCTCATAGATTTGTAAAGAAAATTAATAAATTGCTGATAAATAAGAATTAAAAGACAGGTTTGTGTTCGACTAAACAATGCTCTAAGGAATATATGTTTAGTAATAATATATCTAATTATAAGGCTATGCATTCAAAAGTATAGTAAAAAAAACCTTGCAACCTCACAAAGGTTGCAAGATTAGATTTTTGTATAATTGATTTCTTACAAGGCATATAATATAAAATGAAGGAATATCTGAATAAAATTTGTTATAATAAATACGAACCAATTGAACTCGTATTATCAAAAAATATGGAATGAATATTGATTACGATTATTGATTATTGATTAGAAACCAAAATAATAATAAAAGTCTAAAAATTATTATAGCGACAGGAAAAAATGAATAAAATATTAAAGTTGTTACTTTTTTTGAGTTGTTATATAAAATGATAGCCATACTCCTGTGTGGATGTAATTATTCCTTTGTATGGATATAATTATGTAATTATCCCTTTGTATGGATAGATGTAATAGATATAATAAAGGATAGATGTGATAAATGTAATAATCGATAGATGTGATAAATGTAATAATCGATAGATGTAATAAGTGTAAATATACATTTGTATGGATGTATTATTATAATTTTCTATAGATGTATTATTATAATTTTCTATGGATGTATTATTATAATTTTCTATGGATGTATTATTATAATTTTCTATGGATGTATTATTATAATTTTCTATGGATGTATTATTATCCTTTTCTATGGATGTATTATTATCATTTTTATGGATGCATTTATCCCTTTTAGGATCACAATGATCCCGCTATTTTATTTTTATTTTCTTTTTAAAATCAAAATAAAATAACGAGAAGATTATTTTCTTCTAATTCTGAATTTCTTCTGTTCTTTGATTCTTAATTTTTATATACATTATCAGCCTGAACTATAATATAGAAATAAGTGTTTGAGTTTTACACGCATTTGGTATTCAGGAACCACTTGAATATACAGGTTACATTTTTGTGGCCCACTGTATTTGCCAGTTATTTTTCTTGAAGAATCTCAGTTGCATAGTTACATCCAGACAGATAATTTTACAACTCTTTGAAGAAACCCAGTTGCATAATTGCGTCCAGAAAGATAATTTTACAACGCTTTGAAGAAACACTTTACTTAATTTAAAAAAAAAAATTTCTTTGTGTTTTGTTTATAAATATAACGAAGAGAACATTATGTGTTTTTCATAATTAAGACTTTAAAACAATTATATTTTAATGAAGCATTATCTAGAGACGAGTACCAAGCACCTCTACTAAATGTGCATTAAGAATTCGCGCTATATATAGAGGATTAAATAAAGTTTTTATTTGTTTCCCGAAATTTTTCTAACTAAAAAAGCAAAATAATAGGCGACTCTCAAGGCATTCAAGCAAAAAGTGTTATAAAAAGTTCATTGAATCCTTTGTATTTGCAAATCAAGAGCTTAATCTTCCACTCTATGAAAGGCCAAAATCTTTCTCGCTCATAAACATAAAGAACTACTTGACATTTTTCCTGCTCCCATATTGCTACGACTTTTTCTACGAACACCATAATTTGTCAAACCTTTTTAACGAGACGCAGGAGTCAAGATAACTTTCGAAAAATCACGTTTCTATCCTTTTTTAAAAAGATAAGAGGGAGGTGCTGCTATTGTTTACGGGTGCGTTACTGTAATTTAATTCCTCTTTTGTTAGAAACAATAGAGAAAGAGATTCATCGCGGAAAAGATTTGTCTTTTTTTTTTTTTTTTTTTTTTTTTTTTTTTTTTTGTTGTTGTTGACAGAACTCGAGGTTCTAGTAAATTGTTGTTATTGAAAGAAGGCAGAATGATACAAAGTAAAAAGGAATTGTTTCCAAAACTTTCGAATTCCTGTTCTTATTTTGGGACTCTTGGAAAGATGGCAATGTTCCTGAAGATTTAGTCACCTGGAAATTGCTTTATTAGTTTTGGTGTCAATAAAATGATTTCTATGTTTAGTTAGAAGACAAATTTCCTTTCGGAAGCAATTTCGTTTCGATAGGTTAATAGAATAACCACAAACACTTCATTGTATCAAAGCGAATGCTACAATAGACAATTAATCAAGCATAATGGTAATTACAAGCAGTTATATGGGGATATTGTCTTGTTTTCAAAGCAAAATTCATTGCTGTCATGTCTTGTTTTCAAAACAAAATTCATTGCTGTCATGTCTTGTTTTCAAAGTAAAATTCATTTTGAATTTATATTTCTTCTTCTGTTAAATCAAAATCATATACAACAAATCAATACAACAGAAAATGGAATGCTTTTTAGGATTTATGTCAAAAATGTTATTCATGGTACAAAGGAGCTATTAGATGCGTATAGAAATGAAATATGGAAAAAATATATGATATATATGAAAATATGATGGTCTCTTCTATGTTTAGTTAAAAGTTAAGTAGAAATTTCCTTTCGGAAGCAATTTTGTTTCGATAGGTTAATAGAATAACCACAAACACTTCATTGTAACAAAGCGAATGCTACAATAGACAATTAATCAAGCATAATGAGAATTACAAGCAGTTATATGTGGATATTGTCTCGTTTTCAAAGAAAATTCCTTTTGTATTTATATTTTCCTTTCTATTAAATCAAAATCAAATACAACAAATCAATGCAACAGAAAATGCAATGCTTTTTAGGATCAAAAATATTATTCATTAAACAGCATTACAATTAAAAGATAAATTTCGCATTTGTTTTTCCGCCTACAAATTTTCATTTCCATTTTTATATTATTTTAAGTTAATTCTAAGTTCACATTATTTGTAGATTCGCTAAATTACTATAAAATATTAATGACTATTTTTATGATCTCGTTACTCCTCAAATTTTGTATCAATATAATCCGAAAAGAATGAGAAAATATGAAAATAAGTTTTGAATATTGAATGCGCGCACGTACAAAATTGTAGCAATCATATAGATAGATCATAGATAGCTCCTGCACATTAAAGACATATGTCTCTTTAAATCTCTTAATAGTACTTCTAACACATTTAAAGACACCTGTCTTTAAATGTTAGCATTTAAATGTGTTAGCATTAACAATACTTAACACATTTAAAGACTTTAAATGTGTCTTTTTTTTAAAATGTGTCTTTTTTTTGTCTTTAAATGTGTTAAGTATTGTATGTCTCTAATTATATATGTATGGTGTTTGTGCGTATGTCAATAAAGTTGTGAGTTCTCTAACCTGTGCCTCAAGTATTTCAAACCAACTACACCCAGTCAGCAATTTGCTGCCCAACCTGCCAACCTTTCGGCCTTTACTAGACCTATCGGCTTCAACAGAAGAGAGCCACTTGTGCCTGCGGGAACACTTAAATTTTTGTCTTCAA
>BPLQ01000169.1:0-38019 GCA_021605075.1 Caerostris darwini
AGTCGCCTTTCTTTGAGATGCACGTAGTTTTGCGCTTCTCCTTTGAACTCTCTAGCAATGAGTTTAGCCACATCGCTTGGCAAAGAAACGATGAGGCAAGTAACTGATTTACTCTGAGGTACATTTAGAAATTTAAGCTACCTTTCAAATAGATTGAGAAAAACGGCTGCATCGTCCTCATTTGGGCTAATATTAGGAATACGTTTCTTCAACTGAAATTGTACAGATTGTTTAGCGTCATTCTTGAGAAGAGCACCTTCTGAGATTCGAGTTGCTTGATTTCAGCTTGAGTTTTTGCTTCTTTAATCAACGCTAGGCATTCTTCTGTTATATTTTGTAACATTCCCTTAACAAATTCTTATTATTCAAGTTATTTTTAAAATATCAAATATAACTAATACCTAATAATCAATAATGCAGATTGAAATTTTTAGCTTACTTAAATATTTTTTCCCGATATATTTTCTCCCCTCCTTTACTAGTGTGTAAATAGGGCTGAATATGCTACACTATTTGCCGTACCTGCGGGACTATTAAATTGTGAGACCTGGTTAAAAAATACTAAAGGCATCATATGATTTAATTTTATCCATTTATTTTAAAATATGAAAAATACAGACAGAAAACTAAAAAGTTCTTTTTTTTTCCCTTAAACCTTCAATAATGCATGATTTACATTTAATCCTTTCCTAATCTGTTTCATTAAAATAATTATTTGATCTTTTTTAAATTTACTTAAGAATGACATTTTAAAATGAACATCAAAAATTATAATAAAATAATTATAAAATCATGTTTCTCTACTTTTTTAATTTTGTGAAAGCGAAAAAATAATTTAAATTGAATTTCATTTTCATAACAATAATACGAAGTAGAAAATTGAAAAATACCTGAAAATAAAAATGAAATTTATTCATAAACACAATTTTTGAAATGAAAATGATTATCGAAGAGATTTGAAAGCTTTTAATTCACAATACAATGGAACTAATGAGGTATATTTAGGAAGATCAACATATTTCCTTGATAATTATTTCAAAAATGATAAAGTACAAAACATTAGAGCATGTCAAAATCCCAAAACATTATCCATTAAAAGTGATTGTTAGAAACATTCGAATAACAATATTTCTAATAGCTGGTTGTCATAGAACCACAGAATTTAGTAATATCGATTCTCTTCAAATCTACAAAAATGAAGACGGGGGTTGAGTGTAACACAGTGAAAATAAACGTCTACATGAAAATATATATTTTTACAAGTGCTAAATGTCTAATGGATATATTCTCTAATGTTTAGGTGCTTAAAAAAAAAAGTGCTAATTCTATGAAGGATGTTTAAAAATATGAAAAAGGATCCACCCTATAATTTGATTTTCTTTTTATTTGATTGTTGTGCAATTTTTCCTTTAATATCAGTTTCGAAGCAGAAAACTGTTAAAACTGTAACCAGAATACTTTTACAAGTTATAATTATATTTTGTAACATTGTAATAACAATTTCTGCATTGCTATTTTTCGGCAGTTCTTTTATGGTACTATCCATATCATTTACGTACATCGTACTATTCATGCAACGTTATGTTCTAGTCCTCAAAATTATTACGCTTAAGAAAATTTCGGAAACACTGAATAAATTTGAAATTAGCAAAGGTGTTAATTGGTTATGGATTAAAATTTTAATTATAAGCACAATTTTTTCTCTAATTTTTCTAATTACTTTCAAATTATGGATTAAACAAGGGTTTGGAAATATATCTAATTTTCTTTTCGGACTCGAATTTGAAAACGAACTTTATAACAAAATAGGTTACACATTATTGGAAATATATAGTCTTATGATCTACTCCTTGCCAATGAACATATTTGGATATTTTTACACTGTTGTTTGCATCCATATAAGCCACATTATCAAGCAAATTGCAGCAACACATAGAAAAAGGAGCGAGACAAGTTTTGAAAATTTTTTGAATGATTATTCTATCATAAAATCAGTTGTGGAGCAAATTGATAAAGACGTTAGATTTCTTGTGTTCCTGTCTATGATTTCCACCTCTTTTTTATTGTGTTATTCAATAAACATTATCCTCGATACAAAAGTGTACGAAGGAACATTTCTAAGATTTCAGTTGTACTGTATTTTTCTTTGTAACTTTGTTTTATTCATTATAAAAACTACTGCGGCGTCGATGTTAGAAGAAGCATCATTGGAAGTTGGTTCTCAAGCTCACCCACTGTCCGAAAGTACCCTAAAATCTATATTTTTTCAACAGAGAGTCATGATGTTATTTCAAAAAGGGATCACATTAACAGTATGGAGAATCGCTCCTATCAATAGAAGCTTTGTCTTTGGTATAATTGGAATCATATTAACTTATACGTTTATGTTTCATGGTTTGAGCCGATAAAAAACGAGATAGAACTATGAAAAGTATTTTTCTTTTAACAAAAATTAACTGAAATTGAATTTGAACTATAATTATGACATTCAATTCTTTCAAAAAAGGTTTTTAACAATAATTTGTAAATTAGGCATTTACGCAATAGAGAGCTATTACTATTTTTTGTAGTTTACAAACTCAGTGAAAATTCGCCTTTGATGAAAGCCACCAAATGAATTTAAGGACTGAATGAATGCATGAAGCACCTAATGAATTTAATTCAGTGGAAAGAGATAAATTACCAGTGTATATATAATCCTTGTCACAAAGATTTTTTTTTAATTAATAGGTAAGATATTCATTTACATACTGTTTTACAGTTTTGATAGTTATTAAAAAATTTTATAATTTGTCAACCTAGTGAATATTTGAATTCAGTGAAAACCCACAATTGAACTTTCTGTGAAAATAGATATTTATTCCATAAGTATTTATTATATTCCCGAGAAAAGGAATTACGCGTAGAATCTTGCTATAGAATTGATGTTTTTTTAACCAATTCTAAAGAGTACTGAATCTCAACTTGCACAACTGTTTCATGGTTTGTCCGATGGAGAATGTGTTCGACACCAATCAGAAGCAAGAAATATTGCTAATACCCTTTTATGAATTTTACATTATATTGTGGGTTTCTTAATTAAATCGATTGATTTCAGTCTTTAAATTGGCAAATACCTAGTGAAAAAAATTTAGTGATGAACAATTTCTTACTTAAAAAACAAAAACTGTGTGAAATTTTTGATCCAATAAGAGTAATCAATCTGAAAGACTTCAGCACTTACTGAGTTTACTACTGAAAATGTAATCATAAATTACGAGAAATGGAATTATAAAATTATTTCAACGAAAGCCAGATATCAGAAATTTTTGGATGATAACCAAGTTGGAAATTACAATATTATATATATACACACAGACACCCACATACACACACACACACATATATATATATATATATATATATATATATATATATATATATATATATATATATATATATATATATATATATGCCGGACAACATGTCTTCTGAAATAGTTCCCCATTCCTTTTCTAACATGAACGGATTTACAAGCAGCGGATTAATGAATATTTTTATAGTAAAGCTACAACAGTTTAATGCAGGAAGTATTGGAGAAATCTTAGCTTTATCTAAGCACTTATAAATTGGAACAACGCCTCTATTGCACTCCTGGTAATTTACTTGCACCTCGTGCCATAAAAAATTTCGTTCTTGCCATTTTTAAACATTAGAAACTTCTTAACATATAGAAGCAATTCATTAGTTTTTTTGGATGAGTGTTGTATCAAAGTTATTTTCTACCTTCTCTAAAGAAACCACTTCATTACAATTTCTCCGACTATAATTTGCCACAGAAATGAGATAGAAACGTAGAGTATTAATATCACGTTCTGAGGCATTATCTGTGTCGAGGTAATTGTGCTGTCCCATCAGTATTACAATTCTTTACCCCAATTCCGACTCGGGGACTTATACTAACGTATGCATCATACATGCGAATGAGCGGAGTGCTCGAATCCACTGACGGCGTTCATTGCAATCACTTTTTTGATAGTCGAGGAGATTCGAATGCAGTTGTGATGCGTGTTAAGGACTTGTGCCAATAGTTATTCTTCTAGGTGAATGTTTTCCATGTTTTCTCCTACACGATGTGCAATCCAGGGCGCTCTATTCCTACAAGCCATCCTTTGATGACCCATCCGTATTGTGTTAATGGCATACATAAATGGAACTGACCACAAAAGACGGAGCGCTTTCAAAAATAAGGTGGAAACGAGTTCTATGGACGATTTCTAAATGGAGGATCACAGTTTGTAACAATCTGTATAAGATGGGATCTCTTATAAATACCTCAGCCTGTGTTTCCACATTTATCCTGCATTTTGTGGTATATATGGGCAACCCCGTAGTTCTACTTCTTATAATGATGATTTGTGTTGGTGCGAACACCTTGGCTGCGAAGCAGCCGCTAGCTTCCATCTTTCTACTTCTTATAATTTCACCCTGATTTATTTATTGCAACGAATCTATTGAGATTCATGTAATAGCGATGATGATAATCATTACTAATCCTCATTAAAATGATGTGAAAATTAAATATTTTTCATTTTTATTTAACTGATGTGAATATTCAGTAAACTGATGTGAACTCATTAAATTGATGTGAAAAACGCGTTATTCTTTAACACTCTGCACCCCAACTAGTATTGTTTTTTTTTTCTTGAAAAGTAGTTGTTGAAAAGTCAGCATAACAGAATTACTGACCTTTGTCTCTTTAACACTGAATAATTATTTACATATGCACACAGTTTTCGAGAGAATTGGGTTTAAATAGAAATTTTTTTCTGAAATATTTCGTTTAAAGACATAAAACGCAATTAAACAGATGAAAGATTATGAATGAATATGGAATGAAGCAATCCATGCAGACGTAACTAGACACATAAGCGAACATCTTACATTACATAAACAAGAACAGCTGTTACATGACCTGCATGGATTCTAAAATACAGAAAGGTTCCTAATAACGTGTAAGGAGAAATTATTTATTATTTAAAAATTTGCATTAAATACAGAAAAATTCCTTATAAAGTGCCAAAAATAGTTGAAAAAGATCAATTGAAGGACGAACGAAGCTCTTGCACGCTTGCTGTCCTTGATTACTGAAAGCATTGCATTTGTCCATACCTATTGAACTGTTATGACTTTTTTTTATTAATATTAATATTAAATGTTTTTTTTAAAAAAAGAAGGAGAATAGGAAAATAGACGAATATATGCAAAAGGGAAAATAGGAAATTAAAAGGAATACATTGAAAAGGTTGATTGAGCTACCAATAAGTGAAGCTTGCTCTGTGATACTTAAGAAAGAAAAGATTAGGGAGAGAAAACTAACTGAGGATATTGAGAACAGTTCTAGGTCACTTTTTATTCACGCATAGAGTAATGTCATAAATTGGGAGGTTATCTAAGAACAGAATTATCAGTAAATGGGATAAAGTCATAACAATTATCATAGATATTAAAGATGAATTGTCTAATGTGGGAAAGTCAAGAGTACTAAGGCAAATAGTTGAAAAGTGAGAAAGAATGCAACATATTATTTGATTTAATTTTTATTTTATTGTTGTGCAATGTTCCCCTTAGTATAGGTTACAAAATCTTACACTGTTAGAACTTTGACCAGAATGATTTTTCATATCGTAATTGAAATTATTAATTTTTAATAGCAATTTTTGCAATAGTATATTATAAGGGCTCTGTTAAAATACCAACTATGTTATGCATGCTTGTCTTACTGATAATACAGAATATTGTAATCAAGTATTTCTGATTCCAAAAATAAACACATTTCAAGTTATTAACTATTGATCAAACGAGCGTTCACTAACATGTGTTATTTTTTTCGGATTTAAAAATAGAATTTAGCTGTATAACGATATAGTATACACATTATTCAAGATGGATACTTTTCTATTCTATTCATTACCAATGACAGCACTTTTTTTCCCCACCACATTATGTAATAATATTAAGTACATTAAAAAGTACACAGATTTCATGATATAAAGAAAAGTAACAAATTTAAAAATATATTTGCATAATTATCATGTTATAAAAATTATTGTAGGCGTGTATTATGGTATTTAAAACACATTTATTCTGCGACTATCTGTAATATAAAAAAAAATGTGCAAAATAGCTTTACATTTATTCAAAAATTAAGTTGGATCTTTAAAAAAACGACTGGGAAGAGTTCTTAAAGCCCTGTGGATATTCCACACTTTTTAATAAGCAATTAATTTTTTTATTCTTATCCGAAAAATTTTATAAAACACAATCTTTAACCGTTCATTAAATATGTGTTACTTTCAAAAGGAATGCAACCACAATAATTAAAAAAAAACTTTCTAAATCGTTTCAAAGAGATCCAGTTTCCATATTTATTAAAACTTTTGTTAAATTTAGGTTCCAAATTTATGTGAAGCACTTCATAATGTTTTATTTAATTTCATTGAGCGGAATCAGAATGACAATGTTCGTTCGGAACGCCAGAATATTTTTTGCAGAATATTAAATTTTTTTGTTTTAATTAATTTAAATATAAATTAGTAGATTTCTACCGTTATTTCCAGTGTTGTATCCAATCAAAAAGAATAAATACAACAGAAAGTGTTCAAAATTTTTGTGTCTGTTTGATAATGTGATTTTAATGATTTTCGCTGGAAATTTCCTAGTTTATAAATGTTTAGAAAGAATATTAGGAAGAATATATATCTGATTTAGGGCCTGAATGGCCGTGTGGGTAGCGCTCGGTACCACAAGTTTCGGGTTCGTGTCCAGGCGGTGCCATGAAGGTTTGTAGTGGTTCGGAATCCACTTTAAACCGTAGGTCCCGGTCTAATATGATCGTAGAGTATTGCGGGGCTTATCTTCAAGTTACACGTGCCCCCTGGGTAATACAAAGTGAGTAACGTGTGTGCAGAGCTTTACTTAAGGCATCCAAGATCAAGTGTCTAAGTGTTTGCCAACTGCATTAGAAAAAAAATATATATATCTGATTTAAAACCTTTTTTTTTCTTTAACGATCTTTAGTTGTATCTATATTAGGGTTTTACCTCTAACATTATACATTGCTGAATTTGAAGTTTAATAAAACTTCATGACGTAAATTTTCCAAATCGACAAAGTCACCGTATTTGTACAATAACCAAAGTTTTTTTTCCCCAATTTTCCCAGCACATTTCCTCATTGATGTCAAAGAAAAGACTTGCAGGCCTATTGATTTAATGCAGTCGTTGTATTGAAAGACAGAGATCTGGATTCGACGAGGTGTTTTGAGATATATACGCGTGTAAACTGCTTTATCTGAATTTATCCAAATGTTAGTTTAAAAAAAATAGAGAAAATGTAACGGGGAACAATAAATTGCAATCAAACATCAAAAAGGCCTAACATTCGTTGATTCATGAATATTCTATCACATGACAGATCTCGTGTTGAACTGATGATTTCATAGGTTATGAAAAAGTTCACAGCATATCTATCAATTAAAAGAAAAGAAGTAAGAAGAATAAAAATAACAATGAGATGGAACGATTTACCGATTAGATCGTAAATTCATGAAACTGGAAAGGCAAGAAACTTTGAATAACACTTATTACAAACAAGAAATATCATAAAATATAATTAAAATTGCCTTTTACTAACGAGATTACGAGACTTTTCGTAAAAAATGAAATATTATCACCTTCTTGTAACGCTCCTCAGTCAGATCAAAAATCCAAAAAAAAAAAGATAGGACATTTTATCTGAAAGCCCTCTGCTGTTTGTTTCGTTAAACCTCATATTTCTATACATTGGAACACAACAGGTTCCTCAGTTTCGGGTGCATTGCAGAGTTGACACAACGGAGACTGGGTTAGCCCAAATCTATCTGGAGTTAAGCTTGTGGTGGGTATGCTTTGGTTTGAAGTCTGAAGTAGGGCGTCCCCGTTTCCATATGTAGGTTTGGTGTTTCGTTCTACGGTCATCTTGTGCACGCGAGGGCTAAACAGACCGGGTCCTACCGTTTAAAATGTATTCTGAACCACTGACGAACGTCCATGCCCCCGCCAAAATTCGAACCTAAAGCCAGTGGTACAAAATGCCAGAGATCTAACCGTTATGCCACTAGCCCGCTTCTCACAGATAGGAAAATGTCGATGACAAGGTTTAAAGCTTTTTAGATGAATAAATTCCAGAACATATTTTTGGTTTAAAGCTTTTTAGCTGAATAAATTCCAGAACATATTTTTCATTTACCCAAAGATGGGGGGTTTTTTTGTAGTGACTTTTGGGTCATTATGTCACCTATGAAAGAAAGGTGTTTGAGCGCTTAATATTTTCAAAGTTTTTCTTCTGCTTTGCGTTCAATACAGTTGTCCTCCGTGGAATGTTTCTCACGACAATTAGCTCATTTACGAACTTCAGCTGAACAGGAATCTGCTGATGCTGTTGAGAACTGCAGACTTCATATTTATTAGGAATTTTATAAATGTTAGTGGGATGTGCAAAGGAGAAAGATTACCGACGCCGTCGGGATTTATCAAAAACAACGAAGATATTCTGTTTTGCGAGCCATAATCTGCCGTACTCATAATTGTGTTTCTGAAATAGTTACTAACATCAGTATGAATAAAACAAACTCAATTCGTTTTCCGGAAATTCTACAGAGTTCCGTTACTGTATTCTTCTCGAAGTTCTTTTGCGAGATCAAACATTATACACTCAAGTGACAAAAGTCATGGGATAGCAATATGCAAATTTTCAGATGGCAGTAGCATCGCGTAGAACAGGTATAAATGCGCAGTGCTTTCGCAGAGCTTTCATTTCTGTTCAAATTATTCATGTGAAGAGGTTTTGACATGATGATGACCGCACGACGGGAATTAACAGACTTTGAACGCGGAATGTTAGTTGGAGCTAGAAGTATGGGTCATGCCATTTCGGAAATCGTTAGGGAATTCAACATTCCCAGATCCACTGTGTCAAGAGTGTGCCGAGAGTATGAAATTTCAGGCATAACATCCCACCATGGACAGCGCAGTGGTCGACCGCCTGCACTTAACGACCGAGACCGGCGACGTCTGCAAAGAGTCGTAAATTCTAACAGACAAGCAACACTGCGTCAAATAACCGCAGAAATCAATGTGGGACGTACAAGGGACTTGTCTGTTAGAACTGGGCGGAGAAATTTGGCTTTCTTGGGCTATTCCAGCAGAAGACCGACTCGAGTGCCTTTACTAACAGAACGACATCGCTTGCAGCGACTCTCGTGGGCACATGAGCATATCGGTTGGTCCCTAGATGAATGGAAAACCGTGGCCTGGTCCGATGAGTCACGATTTCAGTTGGTAAGAGCTGATGGTAGGGTTCGAGTGTGGCGCAGATACCACGAAGCCAAACTGTCAACAAGGCACTGTTCAAGCTGGTGGTGGCTCCGTAATGGTGTGGGCTGTTTTTTCATGGCATGGACTTGGTCCTCTGGTGCGACTGGACCGAACATTGACTGGAAATGCTTATGTTCAGCTACTTGGAGATCACTTGCAGCCATTCATGGACTTCATGTACCCAAACAACGATGGGAATTTTATGGATGACAATGCGCCATGTCACCGGGCCACAACTGTTCGCGATTGGTTTGAAGAACATTCTGGACAATTCCAACGAATGATCTGTCCACCTAGATCGCCCGACATGAATCCCATCGAGCATTTATGGGACATCATCGAGAGGTCTGTTCGTGCCCAAAATCCTGCACCATCAACTCTTTCACAATTATGGACGTCTATCGAGACAGCATGGCTCAATATTCCTGCAGAAGACTTCCAACGACTTGTTGAGTCCATGCCACGTCGAGTTGCTGCACTTCGCCGGGAGAAAGGAGGGACGACACGATATTAAGAGGTATCCCATGACTTTTGTCACTTCAGTGTATATCGTTGGAGATGCCTTGCAACAGAAATTGTGTTTGGATTTATTTAAGTAAAGTGATGCAGATTTTGTAGTGCCCATAAAAGCCTGCATATATGCCAATTCGCGAGTTTCACAAAATCAGTAGACATGGATAATATATCCTGTCTGGCTAAATGCTCAGGTAATAGATACATGTTAATTTAGTTACTTTGGTGGGAATACTGTTATTCACTTTAGGATGTGCTTTGGGAATAGTACCATTACTTTAACTCAAGAATCGAAGTAGGACTTCCTTGACATTACTTCCTTACTTAATTCCTTATTACTGACAAGACTTACTTAATTACATTGTATACAGCCAAACATAACATACAAGTGGATAAAAATTAGAATCGAAAATAAAATGGCCAAAAATATAAAGGTGACTTACTTATATACAAGTAACTAAAGAAAAGTTTTATAAAAAGAAAAAATATTCAACCTGAAAAAGCTAATAAATGGGTAAACTGGGAAAGTTTACTAAGGGGTCAGTTATTGTCTTAGTGGCTAGCTCTCTGGCGTTTGGTACCACAGATTTTGGGTTCGAGTCCCGGCGATGTCATGGATGTTTGTGGTGGTTCGGAATCCACTCTAAAATATAGGTCCCAGTCTAATACGACTGTAGACAGTAGGGCGGAAACCCTGATCCGTTTACTGAAACGTACGCCCACCTTTACTCAGCGAAGAAAGAGTAACTGAATAACGTGGTGTTATAAGATTCAACAAAACAAGAAGCTTTCAGATTTTCATCGCTTTTTAAGCTTAGATTTTATGTTGCGATTATTCTTTAATGTGGTCTGAATTACTGCAGGCTAAGCGTAAAAATGAAAAGCTTTCAAATAAATTATTTTATATTAAATTGTTCTAAAGGATAATTTTGTCATCATACTTATCAGTCAAAAATTTAAATTTTCTGTTATTTATGAAAAACAATTTTTCATTTTCTGTTCAGTTACATACACTTCATAATAAGATAATTTTGAAAGTTTGAAAATTTTGAATTCATCTAGAGAGAATTTGGATTTTATTCGGTATTAATCTCCACTAAAATAATGCTTGGGTAGAATTTCTTTTCCAAATATAACAGTAAAACGGTTTTATTAAATCTGTATCATTTTTAACATTTGAAAAAAAAATAATGAACTAAAGTATTATTAGACAAAAAAATTAAATTAGTGTAAATAATGCATTTTCTTAATAATAACATAAAATAAGCGTCCTTTCTTATTTTAGAAGATACAAGAGGGTTTTACAGGCACGTGTTTTTATTCTCATCCAACCAAACTTAAAAATTTATCTTTTTTATGTCCGACATAATGGGCCTGAATGTCCGAGTGGCTAGCGCTCTGGCGCTCGGTACCACAGGTTTCGGATTCGAGTCCCGGCGGTGCCATGGGTGTTTGTAGTGGTTCGGAATCCCCTTTAAACTGTAGGTCCTGGTCTAATAAGATCGTAGAGCGTTGCTCCGCATCCGTGGCTTATCTTCAAATTGCACGCGCCCCCTGGGTAATGCAAAGTGAGTAACGTCTGTGGAGCGCTTGCCTTAAGGTATCCAAGACCAAGCTGTCTAAGTGTTGGCCAGCTGCATTAGAAAGAAAAAAAAAATGTCCGATATAATCGAACATATTTTCTAACAGCAGTAGCAGGAATGACGAATGTAAAATTCAATGGTAATATACTTGTAAAATTTCAATCCTAAAACATTTCTGATTCGAAATATGATCGGAGCAATTGAAGAATATTTTTAAATAAAACGGTATAATAACTATAGCAATTTATCATAAGTTTTCACGGATAGTTTTAACGCTGTTACTTATACTCAACTTATCAATGTTGTTTTTCAAAACATTTTTTGTTTGTGAACAATTTTTCACGAACTGATTAGAAGGTAAGTCACTATGAGGATCCCCTGTTCTTTTACTTAACTTTCATGCCAGCCCAGAGGTAAAATCAGCCACAAATCTTAGAATCCTTCATCACTTATTTTTTGAAGATTTAGATTTTTCTCGGAATTCATCTTCACTAAAACATATTTCGAAGAATTGAATTTTTAAATACTTTTTTTTTTCCAATGCAGTTGGCAAACACTTAGACAGTTTGGTATTGGATGCCTTAAGGCAAGCGCTACACAGACGTTACTCACTTTGCTTAACCTAGGGGGCACGTGTAACTTGAAGATACGGACGCGGAGTAACAATGTCCCTGCACCGCTCTACGATCCAATTAGGACCGGGACCTACGGTTTAAAGTGGATTCCGAACCACTACAAACATCCATGGCACCACCGGGACTCGAATCCGAAACCTGTGGTACCGAGCGCCAGAGCGCTAGCCACCTGGCCATTCAGACCCCTGCATTTTTATATATAGAAATAAGCATTATACTTTTTTTTATTTGTTGGCAATTTGACAGTTATGATAAATGAACTGAAGCAAATTTGCTATCAGTCAGGAAAGATACACGAGTGTATTTAAAGGAAACACTTCGTGTCGATTTTCTCAAAGCATTAGATAAGCACGGGAGGCCTCATTTCCACTTCTGCAAATTTGTTGGGAAGAAAAACATTTGGATAAATTGAGATAAAGTAGCCTCGACGAGCATACATCTCAAAGCACCCAGTCAAGTCAGTATTAGATAAACAGTTCCTTTTATACTGTGAATGCAGGAGTAGAAGTAATGGCGGAATTGAGTGGGACTACAGGAAATAATTCACTTTTGTGCGGTGTTTGCGGAAAACGATTTTCTGAGAAACGGAAGTTGAATCTGCATTCACTTTGCCATTCAGGAGAAAGGCCTCATGCGTGTGACGTGTGCAATAAAAAATTCCTCCGTAAGGGTGATTTTAAGACTCATTTGCTAACTCACGCGGGACTGAAACTGCACGAATGCGAAAGATGTAAAAAAAAGTTTAGTCAAAAGGTTAGTCTAAAATATCACATGGCTACTCATACGAAAGAAAAGCCTCATGTGTGCCCTCTGTGTGAAAAGGCTTTTGGACACCCATCAGATTTAAAGCGACACCTGAGGACTCACACGAAAGAGAAGCCTCATTCGTGTGAATTGTGCAATAAGGCATTTTCTCAGAAGCAAAGTTTGCAAAGCCATTATCGCGTTCATACTGAAGAGAAAACCATACGTGTGCGAAGTGTGTCAGAAAGGGTTTTCCCTAAAAGGCAATTTAACTGTTCATTTGAATACTCATTCCGCAGAAAAGCCCTTTGGGTGTGCTGTATGTCATAAGCGATTTTCTCATAAAAGCTCTTAATTACGTCATGCAAGAACTCTTACAAAGCAAAGGTGTAAAAGTTCATCATGAAAATCTTTCCTCAAAATGGACTGTCTCTTAAAAACGAGATTCTTAGGTAATTTTACTTTCATGACAAAATACGGAGAAATTAATTATTCGTATGCATGAATCTCTGTATTGTTTTAAAATTTTGTGGATCGATGTGATTTTTATCTTTATGTATCAATATTAATGTTTTTTGACTGTTAAATATTTATTAGTGAAAGTATTTTATGCTTTATAAGGTGTGTAAATGATTAAGAATCAACGATGTGCAGCTTTGTATTAATCCGTAAGTTTTCTAAGACATATTTACAGAATTATATTGCAGTATAAATTCAGCAGCTTTTGTAGACATATTCTTTCGAATATTAATCATTAATCTGTGTTATTTTAAGTATATAATTTTATATATAATAAGTATACAAGTGCATTTTTAAATTTAAGCTTTACTTTTATTAATATAACATTCTTTAACGCACTATTTATGAATTTTAAAATTAGATTTTAATCAATTAATGGCTTTTATGTATTATTAGATGTTTCAGATCTATATTATATACTTACTATTTGAATAAATATGAAAAATTATTTACTTTTTCGGTAACACCTTTGAATTATTGGAAAAATCTTTTCAGAGTATATCTTAAAATTTTCTGATGAAATATTACATTTTTACATCATTATTACAGATGGTATTACTGTAAAAGTGTATAAAAATATTTCAATTAAAGACATTTATTCGTTTTATGATTCTATATTTTTTTCAGTGTTGGTTTAAATACTTTCAGTGGAAATTACAACTGATTCATTAATATGTGTGAGAAGTGCGATTTCTGCATTAAACATTCGCACTGTTAACGGCAGAAAAACGCTGTTTTACTGTATCTTTGCAGACTTGATTTACTTATCTGAATTGTACAATACACATCCTGAAAAACTTGGTTGTCAGAAAATTACCCATAACTTAGTAATGATACATTCAGTTCATGTAACCTTTGGTAAAATTGAATTTTAAAAATTAGACATTAAATAGTATCAATAAACCTAAATCTTTATTTCAATATATGGATAACTTTTTTAAAATTAGTCGAATAAAAAATTAATAAATATTAAATATTCATTAATTGATCTTTATTATAATTACATTTCTAGCTAGTTGTTTATTAATTTGATTGAAAGTTACTATTAGAGATTAATACAAGCAGTTATAGTTGTAATTACAGCAAATAAAACTTTCATTTTATGTCATTAAAATATATTGTGCTAAAAGTCAGCAACACATTTTCTAACGTAATATTAACTAAGGATATAACTATACATAAAATATTTGCAATGTTGGTAACAGTTTTTGCGTGATATTCGAATTTTTTTATTTTCATTATTTAATGTTGTTTGCACCAGTCAATGAGTTACATCGCTACAGCAATAAAAAATTTTAAGAGGGTACTTTAATAATGTTACATGAATTAGTATATTGTTTTCTCTTATAGCTCCAAAGTCCATTTAAAATATTAAAACTATTTATTCAGTAAACAATTTGTTATAAAATGTTGTTACAAATGGGAAATGCATCGTACATAGGTGTAACTTTTTTTTTTTTTTTACACTTTCAGGCTTTTTATCAATGTGAATAGTAGGCATATTTTATTTTGAATTTTACGTGCTAAAGATAGTACATTCTAGAATCTTCTGGCAGATTAAAGAAATTCAACATAAGCACCATTATATTGAAATATATTTATTGACATGTGTTCTGTAGCGTTTTATTTGCTACTGTACGAATTGGTACGGACATAAGATATTTCACATCAGTAAAATTGCGAGTATCTTGGTAAAACTCATATTAAAGAAACTAGAAGAAAACTTTCTACAATGCTACGTTCCGAATATTTGCAAGCCCAAATAGTGTAGCCCCATTTACCTATCCAATGCCCCAAAAACCCTCTATTAAAAAATACAATATATGTTAAAAACAGTTGTGGATCCCTATCTAGCTGAATAAAAAAATTTGGCGGAACACACAGATTTCTTCATGTCAATGCAAATTGTGTTCTTGAACTTTCAGTTTTGCTAAATGATTTGTGCGTGCGTGTGTTTATATTTCTAACCACAGACTGCCTTTCAGTGTTGCACTTAAATTATCGATACATTTTTAGTAAATCTTGTTTTACCTACCATTGTCTATTTGTTTCTCAATTTTTTTTTATCAAACTATGAAGACTACTTTGAAGGCAACATACTTTGATTCGATTTAGTTTCTCAGTAACGAATCCTACCCGTGGAAGAGGGTAGCACAAAAAGTGTCCCAAAAGAGCTATTGATAAGATGGATACGTAATCTATAAAAAAAAAAATTGAATTATTTTTTCCAAAAACCTCTTTCTCAATATAAACCATTACATTTGGATAGTTTAAACTAGGTACCGGGAAAAGAGAAGAGTTTTTAGCAAAATATAATGCAAGAATTTATGCAAAAACTTTAATAATCATATTTTTATTCCTAACAATAATACATCGGTGTTAAATATTTATTTTTATTCTCTTTTCGCATATCACAGCTATTAAACTCGTTTAAAAAATTCCACTTGATTATTTAGGAAACAATTTGTTATAAATTGTCATCATGAGGTGTAAATGCAGGATGCCTAGGCAGAAGATGTCATAAAAAAGGTTTGTACTGCTGTCGCCAGCTAGCGACTAGTTGTGTCAGGTAGACGGAAACACTCCAATCTTTCTATTTACAGTAATTTATTTACAATACTTTCTATACAAGGCCCCATGTGTCACTTATACAATAGCAGTTCTATTTAATAAAAACCATGAGCACATCACATACGGTCCCTGACAGTGTATTTCTTTCAGATGCTCCTAGTCGTCTCGCGGCCTGGTGGCCAAGTGGCTAGCGCTCTGGCCTTTGGTATCCCAGGTTCCTGGTTCGAATCCTGGCGGTGGCATGGATGTTTGTTAGGGGTTCGGAATACACTTTAAACTGTAGGTCCCGGTCTGTTTAGCCTAAAGTGTGCACAAGATGACCATAGAGCGACAAACCAAACCAAATCAAGCCTCGTCGTCTCAAAATCTCACCGCATGCACTTACCAGTTCACACAGTTACGCTACCAGGCAGAAGACCACAGTGGCGACCTCTCGCGTCCATCTAACTATAGTTAAACCTTAGAATACTATGAAAATTAGGCATACTGTTTTTTATATTTCATGTGTTAACGATATTAAATACTCGAATCTTCTGACAGATTAATGACTTTCAAAGTGAGTACCACTACATGGAAATCTACTTATAGTCAAACATTGTGTAGCATATCACAGTTAACTATGTTACTAAAATAACCTGTGTTACTAAATGAATAATCTTGCTGCAGACATAAGCTATTTCAACTCAGCGAAATTGCGAGCCTTTTGCTAAAATTCATATTAAAGAAATCCAGGCAAAATTGGACAAATCAATAGCTTGGTTTGTCACTCTACGGTCATTTTGTGCACACTAGGGGTAAACAGCCAGGGCCCTACAATTTAAAATGGATACAAATATTAAAGCAATATCATATTAGTTCAAACCATAAGGTTCATGTTCTTTATTCGAGTTAAGTATCGAAAAGAACATGTTCATTTTTGGCCAAACCATTCATCATTCCGAATGCAAACATCTAAAGCTACTAGTAATCATTTATAATTGATTTACCAAATATAATCATAACTCATCTAAATTCTATATAAGGATTAGATTGATCAAAGGTACAAAACTCAAGAGAAACCATATTTTACTATAGAAGAAAAATTAACGAATAAAATACAGTAATCAAAATCCCTTATCATTGTATAAATATTGAATATGATTTCTAATCAAAGCAAATCTTTAAATATTTACAAGTAAGATTCGTAATTTAAAATTATATTTCTATAATTAAAGCTGGAATTTTAAAACCCTTAATAAACAAATCTGTTCGACAATACTTTGATTGAATAACCTGAAAAAATTACAATCAACCAACGGGACTGTATTAAATGCACTCCTATATGCATACAATTAGTATAACTTATTATTTAATTTTGGATTTATTTCCCTTTTTTTATCTATTACTTTAAATATGGACTCGAACAAAAAAATGGAAAGATTCATTTTGAAAAGTGTTTTACGGAAATATATTCTTCAAAACTTTCTCAATGAATTTGATTTATATATTTTTCTATTAGAACTGATTCCTACTAACCTACATGTTGTTTTCGGACTACTCCATAACTAACTACATCCATACCTGGCTCATGGATATAAACATTCACCACTACTACTGGAGATGTGTAGGCCGATTCAGCAGAGTGCGTATCCGATTCATCCAGATTGAATATCGTAGTGTCCGCAGCGCACACACATTAATTTACAACAAATTTGAGCGATTATATTCAAGAAGGACATCATAAGGGGATTATAATCCACATAATTGTATACATGGAAATACAAAAGAAAGACTCCAACGTAGAGATTAATCCTGCAAAACGTTAATATCTGAAAGCTTCGGTTCGGCATCGATTGCTGAGTTGCAATTATATACTACTTGCATTTCTATGTGTGATCTAGATTATTAAAGGATGTATTTAAATTAAACTTTTCAAAATATCATACTAATTAACCTGAAACTTTTGAGAAGATATTGTTAAAATTATTACTTACACTATTGAAATAAATATGTTTATTTTAAAAATTAAACGATTTTACTGTTAAAGTTTTATTCAAATAAGCTGTTCTATAAATTACCTTTTATGCCATGATCCTATCTTATTCATACCTAAAGTTCAAAATAAACAAACCAGTTTTAAAACATATTAATTTTATTTGGAATTCAGCTCCACGAAAATCCTCATTGGATGAAATTTCCTTTTCAAATATAAATGTAATCTGGACTATTTATTTATTGGTACTTTGCAAATTCTAATAATGAAACGAACTGAAGCAATCTTTTATCGGACAGAAGTTTATATAAATGCTTTTATATAAAATTCTTCCAACTATTATAAAGATCTCGTTTCTTTCTAATCAATATTGTGACAAAAAAATTTTTTTCTCAAACATTTACATACAAACATTAAAAAAAAATGGCTGAAAAGAGCGTCTCGATTCCAAAGGAAACGACTTTTAAGTGTGACATCTGTGGAAAAAGATTCTCCCGAAAATGCGATTTGGTACGACACTTGCTGTGCCACTCAGGATCGAAGCCTCATGAGTGCAGCACATGCGATAAAAGATTTCTGAGAAAGGGAGAATTAAAGCAGCATTTGCTAATTCATGATGGATTAAAATCACATAAATGCGAAATGTGTGCAAGAGGTTTTCTTCATAAGTACAGTCTGCAAAATCATATGTTTTCTCATACGAAAGAGAAGCCAGTGAAATGTTCTTGGTGTGGAAAAGCTTTTTCCACTACGACAAATTTGAGACGACATTTGCGAACCCACACGAAAGAAAAGCCTCATTCATGTGAGTTGTGCAATGCGGAATTTCCTAGGAAAGATACTTTGCAAAAACATTACCGCATCCATACAGAAGAAAGGCCATATGTGTGTGACTTGTGCCAAAAAAGATTTTCCAGAAAAAGTAGTTTATTACGTCATATGAAAACTCACATAAAATAAAAAAAAGTCGATTTTTTTAGTGTAACTTTTTTTTTTTTTTAAAAACGCCGCAAATTGAGGTTTCACTTCAAATACGTTATGATTAATGTATATGTATGCATCTGTCATTTAATTTATTATTTCTAAAATTTTATTATGTATAATATCCTAGTTTTTTTAACAGAAATCTTAATTTTTATTCATGGGACGTGTGTGGTCTGTTAAACACTAGAAATATTTTTTGTTTGATACTATTTAATGTTGAGTGTACGAAGTATCAATATCGTTGTTTCATATAAATTGTGAAAAATAAAAATTACAAAAGGTATTTTATTATATATATTTAGAGTACATGTATGTTGATAATTTAAGCTTTCTTTTATTAATATTGTATATTTAATTTTAGTATTTAATATTTTTATATTTGATATTTTTAAGCACGTGTAAGTTTTTAAGTATACTTATGATTTATTAAAATAAAAAAATATTTTAAAAGTCGTATTTCACATAAGCAGGATTTAGTAATGATTTATGTTTAATTCTGCAACTACAGATTTGTTTCATATATCGGAAGAGTCATTTCTGAAGACATTTTCTAATGTGCAGAATAATGATTGTATTTCTAAATAATTTTTGTAATTAATTTAAAGAAACATTTTATTTTTATCAGATGTAAAAGGCAATTAATTGTGGAAATAAAAAATTTTATTTTTTACTTTCGGTTATTTCTCAATTATTTATGTTGATATAATGTTATGCATGCGAATTTACAGCTGCTTCACAAAGCCTACCTGTGTAAAAAGACAAAAGAATTCTATTTAAATCTGCCGAAATATATGGGTCACAGTGCCACTGTTTTTGTAGTTCATTTATAAATGACTTTTTTCTTTGCTCCTTTATATGCTTCTTGCAGTTCTCATCCTGTGAAGAGGGCTATGAGTGGGAGGATACCACATCATGCCCTGTTCTATTTTCATCTGAGAATATAGACAACATCAAGTTGTAAAATAAATTATTTCACGATTTAAAAGAAAATGCAGGTTTAGCGGTCACAAAATGAAATGCATTGTAAAAGATGATGAGTGAGAGTGAGAAATGCGCATTCCCACATTGTCCCCATTGCCTAAATAAATTGAGACCTGATTTGTCAAAGACATGGATAAGTAAACCAGGATCCCTTTTTCCCTCAAAAACTCAGTTAAAAACAATCATTATCCTAAGAGACATTTCTACGCTGATTGTTTTATTTATTTATTTTGTTGTTGTCTTGAATCAAAATCGAACCAGTTGAATTTTTAGACCTATCTTCTGTATTGTGCAATATGATTTTTTTCGATTAATCATGAGTAGGTTTTTTTCCCTTCAAATATTAATTTAAAATCGTTTATTAACAATATTTTTAAAGAAACATAAATGAGTTTAAATATGTGAATAGACAATGTGTAACTGCTTCCTCTAAACTTATCGCTCGTAACATTTCATCACAGACTTCCACTAAGATATAATTCTTTTTGTATAATCAGATTTAACCGGCAATAATCCTTTTGCAATACAACTCAATATGCCATCAAAAAACAGGAAAGGAATTTTCGGACCATTGATAATATAGCCTAAAGAAAATAAATTTTCTAATGAAAATTAAAGACAGTTTAAATTTTTTCAATAAAATAAATTTTATGTTAAGTCTCTTTAGGGGAATGCTGTATTTAATAACAAAACAAAAAAATGGATGTTTCATTTCATTCACGTATACCATTGTTGTTTATGTTACGTTGTATTGTCATTGTTGTTATTATGGATAGAATTCAATTAGGGACCTGAATGGCCGAGTGTCTAGCGCTCTGGCGCTCGGTGCCACAGGTTTCGGGTTCGAATTCCGGCGGTGCCATGGATGTTTGTAGTGGTTCGGAATCCACTTTAAGCTGTAGGTCCCAGTCTCCTATGACTGTAAGAGCATCACGGAGCAAAAGTCAGACTTCTACCTACGGGTGCTCCATCACAACAGAAGCTGCTTCCTTCCCCTTCAATCATGAGCACGTATGGGCTCGTGGGCTTGGCCAGCCAAGTGGGATAAGAAACAACAACAACAACAGAATTCAATTAACAGAAGCTCATCCTAAAAGTCTAATATCGCTGTTAAAAGTGCTATTATGCTGATTGTGGTATTGTTGGTAATTGTGGTCAAATCTGCAATGTTATCAAAACTATCCGCAGTGGAAAAAGGTTTTGTAACAGCAATAAAATCGCAAGTGCGAACAATAATTTTTTATTTGTGTTTGCACTTGCTGTTCACGACTCCAATATAATCTATTTGCATCTCATTTTAATCGATTTGTTTTCGACAAATTTCCGTTTGTAAAATCTCCAATGCAATCCCAGAAATCAAAAGAATTGTAACAAAACTTATTAAATATTCTTTTTATTCTAATTTTTATCGATTATTAAATAACTATAGCAACATTTGTTCGCGGAAACTTACCAAAAATAATCAATTAAGTATAGGCATCTCCCAGCTCGAATCAGAAAAAATAAATTGATTGGAATTAATAATAGCTTTAACTTTGGGATTAAGTAAATTCATTCCTCGTAGAATTATCTTATTCTCAATTTCAATATCATCATTCAAGATTAATTCCTTTTGAAGTTTAAAGAGTTAGACGTTTTACATTTAAAATCTTAAAATTATTGAAGCAAACAATAAGAAATATTTCATGTATTTGAATTTGTGTTAATCGTTTGAATGTTTTTCTTTTTGGAGATATTGTTATATGTTTAAAATATTGCAAATAGTCTACAATCACTAAGTAGGGAAGTAATTTCATGAAAAATAAGAACTTTTGTAGATTGGAGAGACTTAGAGCCAATGAAAACTTTGTCTACTTGCTACGTAGAGCAAGTTGCGTTTTAAGTTACGTCCCTTGTTTGAAATCAATTATTTTTCTACATTGTTTGATATATGCATGGGCTTTCTAATATGAATTAATTGGTTTGCCACCATAAGGATAGAAGAAATAATCTTTCAAGAATTACAAGGAAACATCTAAGGCTGTCTACGAGGCACCACACAGCTTCACAATCCCGTTATGACAACTAGATTTAACAGATCCCAACTGTGACATCAGTCGCCCTACTTATTCATCACCATTCGGAAAGATTCATCGACCCTTGCGGAAAATGACGTCATTCTCCTTAAGATTTGTTAAATGATAGTCAGCATAACTAGAAATATTCGTCTTAGCACCGCTTGTCGAATTTCTATTCTATGCTGCATTTGTTTCAAACTATAATCTGTATCATGAAGACCTTCAAAATTTTTTTCACAATATAATTTAAAATGCAATGTTAACAAAGATACATACCATAATTAAAACGATCAATTAAAAAAATCATATTTTCCCTACGTTATAATCTAATTAAAACATATCTACAACATATTTTTCATACCAAAATCGGAGACCGGTTTCTCCGTGTTCAGAATTTCTTATTATCTCCATTTCAAAAATTATACTACCCCTCTTATTATTATACCGGAAAACCATGAAATTTCGATTTTAAAATGTCTTTATTTCCTCAATATAAAACTCAAGTATTTGATTTAACCAATATTTAACTCAAACATAAAACAAGTACTCTGTTTTCTTAATTTATATCCTTTTCTCTTTTTTGCTGTTGACGCTTATGCCACTTGGTCGTCAGCAACATCTACCCATAACAAGACCATGAACACATGTGTACTAAGAAGGACGATCCATGATAAAGGGTAAAAAATGCAGCTTTTTTTTTTCGTCTTGACCTTGCGGTAGAAAGACATGGGCACCCTAAGAAAAAAGTCTGGCTTTACTCCACTAGGTTATACCCCCGGGAACTGGGCATAAATTTTAGTCGCCTTTTGAAAAAAATTATAGAATTATGGATTTATAATATTTTCATGTATTGCTTGTTGGATCCGAATTGAAATTGGAGACATTCCATTTAGTAGGGTGTTTTATGGAAATGTATTCTCCAAAATGTTTTTCAATGAATTTGATTTAAAGAAAAAAACATTTCTGTTCAAATGGATTTCTTGCTAATATACATGTTCGGTTTTCGTATTCCTGACCCATGGATATAAAAATTCGCTACCACTACGGAAGATGTGTGGCCGGTTCCGTTTTAAAAGGATTGCGTATGGCAGTCTCTAAAGCCTGCACACATATTTATCTACTACATACTAGAGCAAATATACCCATGGCTGACATAATAAAGGGATAATGATCCTCATTTTTTAACACGTGGAAACATAAAGAAAGGACACCAGCGTAGAGATTTATCCTGTAAAACGTTGATTTACACGGAATCGATTGTCATGTTAATACCACGTGCATTTCTATTAATGATCTAGATTACTAAAGGATATATGTAAATTAAACTCTTTAAAATATCAAACTAATTTATCTCAAACTTATAAATTCTAAAATTATCATATATATAAAATTATCTTAGATTCAAAAATTGTCATTAACAAAAGATATCGTTAAAAATGTTACTTATACTATAAAAATAAAAACGTTTATTTCAAAATTAAATATTTTATTGCTAAAAATTTATTCTAATATGTATTTCTATTAATTACCTGTTATACCATGATCAAGGGTTGTTGATACTCGAAGTTCAAAACCAACAACCAATTATGAAAACTTTCAACTTTATTTGGATTTCAGCGCCACGAAAATCCTAATTGGGTTAAATTTCCTTCTTAAATATAAACGTAATCAGGTCTATTTATTTATTGTACTTTCACAATTCTAATTAAATATTGTAATTCATAATTCTACTAATGAAATGAACTGAAATAATTTGTATTGGACAGAACTTTATATAAAGGCATTTACAGCAAATTCTTCAACCATTATATAAATCGTGTTTCATTTTAATAGTAATAGTGAGAAAAAAAAATTGTTTTTAAGAAGGAACTACAATAAAAAAATTTTAAAAAATGTCCGAAAACAGTGTCTCGACTGCGATGGAAAATACCTTTTTTGCAACGGACGCGGAAAAAATTTTTCTCAAAAAAGCACACTGAACAAGCACTTGATCTGCCACTCAGGATCGAAGCCGCATGAGTGCCCCATATGCTATCAAAGATTCGTTAGGAAATGGGACATAAAGAAGCATTTGCTAATTCACGATGGGCGAAAATCACACAAATGCGAAACGTGTGGAAGAAGTTTTGTTCAGAAGGGAAATCTGCAACGCCACATGCTTACTCATTCAAAGAGAAGCCAGAGGAATGTTCTTTGTGTGGAAAAGCCTTTGCCTGTATATCAAATTTGAGAGTACATTTGAGAACCCACACGAAAGAGAAGCCTCATTCATGTGAGTTATGCAATGCGGAGTTTTCTGATAGGTTTAATTTGTAAAGACATTATCGCACCCATACCAAAGAAAAACTGTATGTGTGAAATATGCCAAAAACGATTTTCCCGGAGACATCATTTGTCACGCCACATCAAAACTCATACAAAATAAAAATGTCGAATTTTTTTGTGTGTGCGTGTAACGCTGTTTTATGAAAAACGTCATTCAAAGGAAATTAAACCTTCACTACAAATACGAAACGACGTATGTGTATTATTTATAAATTATTATTTTTAAAATTTTACTATGAAACATCTCACTTTTTAACAGAAATGCTACTTTTTATTCAAGTGACGTGTGTGTAATTTTAAAAACATAAAATATTTTTGTCTGGTGTTATTGAATGTTGAGTGCACGACGTATCAGTTTAGGTTATAGAAGAAACCAATATAAATAGCATAGAATTTTTATCTATTATTAGACAAGTAAAGAAAGATGTTTTCTATAAAGATGGAATGAATTTATACAAACTGATACTTTTATTGTATTGATATATATTGTTAGAAATGAAATTTAGAATAGATATTTTAAAATCTATATTTAGTGTGCTTGCATGTGTATTAATTTAAGCTTTCTTATTACACTATAGATTATTTAATATCCTTTAAGTTTTTTGTATTTGGTATGTCTAATCATTGTAAGATTTTAAGTATAATCATGATTTATTTAATATTTGAAAAGATGTATTTTAAACAAACACAATTTAATAAATATTTATCCTTATTTCTGTGCGAACAGATTTCTTTCGTATATCGGACAAGTCTTTTTTGGTGATAATTTCTAATTTGCAGTATAATGATTGTATTTCTAAATAATTTTTGTAATAGATTTCAACACACAATTTATTTGTATTGAAATAAAACTTACTTTTAAATTTTTACTTTCTGCTATGTTTGAATTATTTATGCTGTTAATATTTTATTCATTCGAATTAATTACAGTGTACATCCAATCTATCAGCTAATTCATTTGATGAGACCTATTCAGACCAGTCGTCTACAAAATGGTCTTTGACCTCGGGAGGCACTCGCTTTTTAATTTAGTGAGTAATAATTAAATCCTTTAATTCGTTGCAGTTTTAATTTTGAGCTCGTGTGGCCATCCTTCCGAAGTGACCTCTTATTTCTGCGTAGAAATCACGCCACTCGCTTCCCTATGCTTTCTTATGCTGACAAATAAGCTTGAGTTTTTCGGCATTAAGCTTGAATCCTCTTCAGTAGACTTTCTTTGACATGCACGTAGTTTCGTGCTTCTCCTTCGGACTCTCTAGCAATGAGTTTAGCCACATCGCTCGCCAAAGAAACGATGAGGAAATTAACGCATTTACTCTGAGGTACATTTAGGAATTCAAGCTATCTTTCAAATAGACTGAGGAAAATGGCTGCATCATACTCCTTTGGGCTAAAATTAGGAATAAGTTTCTTCAACTCAAGTTGTTCACATTGATTAGAGTCATTCTTGAGAACAGCACCTTTTGAGATTCTAGTAACTTAATTTCATCTTAATCTTTTGTTTGTTTATTCAACGTTAAACGTTCTTCTGTTATATTTTGTAACATTCCCTTAACAGGTTCTTATTATTCAAGTTATTTTTAAAATTATCAAATATACCTAATACCTAAATTATTAAAACACTGCTAGTTTGCTAAAAACTTCAATAATGCACATTGCAGATTGAAATTTTTAGCAAACTTGAACTTTTTTTTCCTGATTTATTTTCTCCTTTCATTTACTAGAGTGTAATTTAGTGCATTCTGAATAGGAAAGAATATGCTACATTATTTGCTGGACCTGCAGGAGTAATAAATTGCGAAGGCTCGGTGAAAACAAATTTAGAGGTATCATATGATTTGATTTTATCCATTTGTTTTAAAATATGAAAAATAGAGTCATAAAATTAAAAAGTTCTTTGTTTCCTTAAAACTTCAGTATTGCATATTTTTCATTTAATCCTTTTTTTAATCTGTTTCATTGAAAGAATTATTTCATCTTTTTTTTTAATGTACTTAATCACATTTTTAAATGAACATCAAAAATTATAATAAAATAATCATAATATTATGTTTCTCTTCTTACTTTATGGGAAGATGAATCATAATTTAAATTGAATTCTGTTTTGATAACTATAATGCAAAATAAATCATTGATGAACGCCTGAAAATTAAAAGGAAATGTAATGATAAACATAATTTTTTTAAATGGAAATGATTATAGAAGACCTTTGAAAGCTTTTAATTCACAATGCAATAGCAAATGTTGATATTGTTTTAAGAAGATCAACATTGTTTCTTGATAATGATGTCAAAAAGGAATAAAGTAGTAAAAATTAATAAATTGTGAGAATTGCGTGAAAAAAAAATTTAAGGGTATCATGTGATTTTTAAAAACTTCAGAATTGCACGTTTTACATTTAATCTTTTCCTAATCTGTTTCATTAAAATGATAATTTTTTTTTTACTTAATGACATTTTAACACGAACATAAAAAATTATAATAATATAATTATACAATTGTATTTCTCCTCTTCCGTTTTGAAAAGACACATAATTTAAAATGAATTCTGTTTTAATAACTATAATACAAAATAAATCATTGATGAACACCTGAAAATTAAAAGGAAATATAATGATAAACATAATTTTTTAAATGGAAATGATTATCGGAAAGCTTTCAGAGCTTTCAATTCCCAATACAATGGTAAATGTTGAGATTGCTTTAAGAAGATGAAAAATGTTTCTTGATAATGATGTCAAAAATGAATAAAGTAATAAACATTAGAGCTTTTTGAAACCCCTAAAAAATATTCTTTAAAGTGATTGTTAGGACCATTCGAATAACAATAATTCTACTAGCTGGTTGTCATAGAACCACAGAAATTATTAATCGATTCTCTTCCGACTCTCCAACAAAAATGAAGAGTGGATTGAGTGTAACGCAGTGGGGAAAAAACGTCTTTATGAAATATATAAATTTCTGCAATTTCTAAATATCTAATTGATATGGTCTCTAATGTTTATGTACTCAGTCAAAACAAATGATAATTCTGTAAAAAATGTTAAAAAATATGAAAAAGGATCCACCCTATAATTTAATCTTCTTTTTATTTCATTGTTGTGCAATTTTTCCTTTAATATCAGTTTCGAAGCAGAAAACTGTTGAAATTGTAACCAAAATACTTTTTCATGTTGTAATTCTATTGATTAACATTGTAATAACAATTTCTGCATTGATACTTTATAACATTTCTCTTAAAGTACTATCCATAATGCTTGTGTATATTCTACTAGTTGTGCAGCGTTGTGTTCTGATCCAAAAATTTAATAAGCTGAAGAAAATTTCTGAAACCTTGAATAAATTTGAAATTAGCAAAGGTGTTAATTGGTTATGGATAAAAATTATCGTTATAAGCGGTATTTTTTCTCTAGTTTTTCTAATTACCTTCAAGCTATGGATTAAGCAAGAATTTCAAATCTTATCTGCTTTTCTTTTCGGATATGAGTTTGACAACGAACTTTATAGCAAAACAGGTTACACATTATTGGAAATACATAATTTTATGTTCTACAAATTACCAATGTATGTATTTGCATATTTTTATACAATTGTTTGCATCCATATCAGTCACATTATCAAGCAAATCGCAGCAACACACATAAAAAAGAGCGAAATTTGCTTTCAAAAATTTCTGGATGATTATTCCGACATAAAATCAGTTGTGGAGCAAATTGACAAAGACATTGGATTTCTTGTGTTCCTGTCTATCATTTCCACTTCGTTTTTAATGTGCTATTCAATAAACGCTATCCTTGGCCCAAAAGTGGGCGAAGGATCATTTTTGATATTTTATCCTTACAGTATTTTTCTTGGTAATTTTATTTTATTCATTATAATAACTGCTTCGGCTTCGATGGTGGAAGAAGCATCATTGGAAGTTGGTTCTCAAGCTCATAGACTGTCAGAAAACACATGGAAATCTATATTTTTTCAACAAAGATTCATGATGATATTTCAGAAAGGAATCATATTAACAGTATGGAGAATCACTCCTATCAGAAGAAGCTTTGTTTTTGGTATAATTGGAATCATATTTACTTACACGTTTATGTTTCATGGTTTGAGCCCGATAAAAAATCCGATAAAAGTCAATGAAAAGTAGTTTCCTTTGATCAAAAATTTATAATCTTCACTGAAAATCAATTTCAATTAGCATTATGGATATTCATTTCTTACAAAAAATGTTTCTAAACCAAAATTTGTAAAATTTGCATTTACATAATGCAAGGCTATTAAAATTATTTATAGTTAAAAAATTCATTGAAAATTTGCCTTTGGTGAAAACAGACAAATAAAATTCAATGCTATTTATGTTTTATTCCTCTAAGATTCATTGTATGGATGGAAAAAAAATTGAATCTCTAGTAGAGAGATCATTCTTGTAAAGAACTGATTTTTTAAATTATTAGGTATGATATTCATTTACATACTGCTTTATTTTTTCAAAGTTTTTATAGTTTGTAAACCTAGTGAATATTTGAATTCAGTGAAAATCCACACTTGAATCTTCTGTGAAAATAGAAATTTTTTCCGCAAATGTTCATTATATTCACGAGAAAAGAAATTACGCGGAGAATCTTGCTGTCGAATTGAAGCTTTCTTAACTCGGTCTAATCTGTGCAATCTTCACTTGCACTATCTTTTCATACTTTGACACATCGAAAACTAGTTCGCCCGCACACAAAAGCCAGGAACACATTACATGAATTTTATTTTATTACATTTAATTTTATTTTATTACATGAATTTTAAGTTATATATATTGGGGATTACTTAATTAAATCGATCGATGTAAGTCTTTAAATTGGCAAATTAGTGAAGCAAATTTAAAGTCCTTAGCAAATTAAGTTAAGAGACAAAGTCTTATGAAATTATTGGTCAGTAACAGAATAATCAATCTGAAAGATTGCATGTACTTAAAGACTTTACAATTGGAAATTTTATCAGTTATATTTTATCAATGTTATAATTGTATTCTTTTAAAAGCTCCATGAAATCCAAGAGGTCTGAAAATTTTGTAAGTTAATCCAATTGAAAATTACAATATTATATAAGTATATATCAATAGATCTTATGAGTTAGAGATAACTGAACAATGTGTCTTCTGAAATACTTCTATATCTTTCTCAGTCCTTATTTAAAATCAACGAATTGACAAACACGAAATCACTGAAGACGTTATATTAAAGCTGCAGCCGCCTAATGCCGTAAGCACAGGATTTTGTAGGGAAAATTATGTATTACGCTTGTGAAATTAATTAAGTTGCATATATTAGTTAAGTTTTGCATAATTTAAATTCAATTGGAGGTTCTGTTTCATATCATTAATCACATGATAATCCGTAAAAAACTATTTAGAATCCAATTACGGAACAAACGACTTTGAAGTTTAAATGTTCAGCAATTTTTAAATAAAAGCATCGTGCTTATTTTTTCATAGATAAATATCATAAATAAATATAATGACTTAAGTATATTAGTCTTGAACAAATATATTTGAATTCATATTTTAATTCTGGAGGAACATCCTCAAATAAAGACTTCTTCGACTTGATTTGATACACACACACACATATTATGCGTTTGGATTCACTTATAAAATGACGATGCTGTTAAAGATAATTTAAAATTCTATGCATTTCGTCTACCATCCATATTATTTTAACAGTTTAGGGCAGGGGTCTCCAAACTACGGCCCGCGGGCCAAATCCAGCCCGTGACAGCGAATAGCATATTGTTGCTGTAATAAGTTTGGATAACACAGAATGATAATAACTCGATTTTATTTACTTGCTAGATAAAGCTTAATGACAAACATAATATGCAGAAAATTTAACTTAAGCATAACAACTAACAAATAATTGAAATGAATCCCATTAACATTATAAACTAGTGAACATCCCGCGGTTGCCTTCGGTAGTTATGTTGATGTAAAGAGTATCGCATATGTATGTATATCGATGTCTGGAATATATATTCCTGAATCGAACATGATTTTTATCCTGAAAATCCCTCAGGAACGGAAAAGCTAAATGAACGCGAATGAAACAACGGGGTATCCACTTGTAAAAAAATACTAATGAGATTTATGTAATTGTAATTTTTCACTGACAATAGTTTGTAGTTGTGGATCAATTTTACTTGTACCAATTATTAAAAGAGATTTAAGATGCTCATCGGTTAACTTATATCTGTAAACATTCTTTATGTACTTCATTTTGGAGAATGCTTTCTCACACAAGTAAGTAGTACCAAAAACAGAAAACAGCCCACGAGCAAATTTATGTAATTATCAAATTGTATCAGTGGAAGACTCTTATAAAATTCCAACAAAGATGGGTTTTGATATCTGTTCTTAATTATATCACTGCACTGTTTCTCACAAAACGAAGATATTCTGTTGTGCGAGCCATAATCTGGCGTACTCTGATAATGCTGTTTCAAAAATAGTTACTAATACAAGTACGAATAAGGCACACTTAATATGTTTTCCGGACAATCGACGAAGTTCCCTGTATTCTTGCTGTATTCTTGCTTCCATTGCTGTATTCTTCTTATGCGAGATCAACCAGGTATATACCGTTGCGGATTTTGTGCAATAGACAGCGAGTGTGGATTTTTATAGGTAAAGAGATTCAGATATTGGAATGCCCACAAGAGCCTTCTTATTTGACAATTCGCGATTTGCGTCAAAAAATCGGTAGATATGAATAATGTATCCTGTCTGCGAATGCTCATATATTAGATGTGTTTTAAGGTAGTTACAATGGATTAGTTTGGTTTGTCGCTGTACGGTCTTCTTGTGCACACGAGGGCTAAACAGACCGGACCTACAGTTTAAAGTGAATTCCGAACCCTCGCAAGCAGCCATGACACTGCCAGGATTCGAACCTGAATCCTGTGATACGAAAGGCCAGAGCGCTAGCCACTTGGCCGCCAGACCACAGTTTCATTGAAGGAAAAGTTGTCATTCAGCACTTTGGCTGTGCTGTGGGAATGTGCCAATGCTTGATCTCGAGAATTATAGTAAAGGATCGTGCACCCTGTTGAAATGCGATCTGTAAATAGTGGTTAACTGAAAATTAGATATACTTAATAGGACTACACTCCATGATATTGGAGCTTACAGCGGTATCCGTTGTTGGCGAAAATCGTAGGACTTCCTTGATCAATATTGTACAGCAAAACAAAACAAACAAGTGGATAACAAATAAAATCGAAAGTAAAATGGCAAAAAATATAAGCCTTATATATAAGTGACTAAGGAAAAATTGCATAAAAAACTGGGAAAAACTGGAAAATAAAGCACTCTTATGTTTATATTGATTAGTTTTCTGGATCTCTGTGTCACAGGTTTCGGGTTCGAGACGCAGCCGTGCCATGGGTGTTTGTAAAGGTTCTGAATCCACTGTAAACCGGAGGTCCCTGTCTAATATGATTATGGAGAGTTGGGGATATGGCTGACAACCCTGGGCCGTAAAAAGAAAAACGTATATACTCATATTTCGGAATCTACCAAAAGGCAGACTGCTTTGGTACACCATGCTGCAGTTGCGCCATTGAAGAAGAATGCTTACTAAAACGTACGCTCACCTTTACTCAGAGAAAAAAAGAGTAACTTATAACCTGGTGTTATGAGATCCAAGACACGGAAGCTTTTAGTTTTCCATAGCTTATTACGCTTAGATTTCGTGTTACAGTAATTTTTTAACAGGATCCGGATTACTGCAGGCAGAGCCTAAATTAAAAACCTTCAAATAAAATGTTTTATATTAAATTGCTTTAAAAGATATTTTATCATATACTTATGAGATAAAAATTATTTTTTTTTAAATTAATGAACAACAGTTCTTTTTTTTCTGTTCAGTTATTTACACTTCATCGTAAGTTAATCAAAGCCTGAAAATTTTGAATTCATTTTGAGGGAATTTGGATTTTATTCCGTATTGATCTCCACTAAAATTACGCTGAGATAGGATTACTTTTCCAAATGTAACAGCAATTTCATTATTAGACAGAAAATGTATATAAGTGTAAATAATGCATTTTCTTATTATAAAAATGGCTTCAGTTTCTAATTTTAATAGACACATGAGAGCATATATCAAGTGTTATTTTCATCCAACCAATCTTACAGATTTATTTTATAAATCCAACCTAATCAAACATTTTTATATAGTAGTAGTGTTTATAAAATTCAATGGTAATCTTGTATAATTTCAATCCAAAAACCCATTTTGATCCACAATATGATGTGGGTAATGGAAGAATATTTTTAAATAAAACGCTGTGAAAGATTATAATCTTCTATCATAAATTTTCATACACAGAATTAACGCTGTTACTTATACTCTAAAATGTCAATTTTGTATTTCCAAAATTTAAACAATTTTCATGAACGGATTAGAAGGTAAGTCCCCATGAAATCCGTCTGTTCTGTTGCTCAACTTCCATGACACACCAGAGATAAAAATCCCTCGAATCCTAGAAAATTTCATCCCTTTTTAGGTAGATTCAGATATTACTAGCAATTTCTCTCAACTAAAACATATTTTTAAGAATTACTTTTTCACATATAGAAGTACTACGTTTTTTTTATTTGTTGGCAATTCGACAGTTATGCCAATGAAATGAACTGAAGGAAATTTGCTGTCAGTCAGGAAAGATACACAAGTGTAATTAAAGGATACATTTCACCTATTCTCATCGCATTAGATAAACAGTTTTTTTTTTATCCTGTGTATCGATAACTAAAAGTAATGGCTGAACTTGGTGGCTCAACTGCAAAAAAGAATTCACTTTTATGCGGTGTTTGCGGAAAATGGTTTTCTGAGAAACGGAAGTTGAATTTACATTCACTTTGCCATTCAGGAGTAAGGCCGCACGTGTGTGACGTATGCAATAAAACATTCCTTAGAAAGGATAATTTTAAGGCCCATTTATTAATACACGAGGGACTGAAATCGCACGAGTGCGAAATATGTAAAAAAACGTTCACTCAAAAGAGTCATCTAAAATATCATATGGTTACTCATACGGGAAAAAGGCTCATGTATGCACTCTGTGCGGAAAAGCGTTTGGACGGGCATCACATTTAAAGGTGCACCTGAGGACTCACACGAAAGAGAAGCCGTATTCGTGTGAACTGTGCAATAGGGCATTTTTTCAGAAGGCACATTTGCAAAGCCATTACCTCATCCACACTGGGAGAAACCCTACGTGTGCGAAGTATGTCAGAAAGGGTTTTCCGTAAAATGTAGTTTAACTGTCCATTTGGCTACTCATTCCGCAGAAAAGTCCTTTGTTTGTGCTGTATGTCAAAAACGATTTTCTCATAAAAGGTATTTATCGCGTCATGAGAGGACTCATGCAAAATAAAAATTTAAAAGTTTATCATTTGACTTTGTATTTTAAAAACGAGATTCATATGTAATTTTACTTTCACGACAAATACGAAGTTATTAATTATTCGTATGCATTGTTTTAAATTTTTGTGCATCGACGTGATTTTTATCTTTATGTAGCAAGTTTACCTTTAGCTTTGTTGCATTATGCTTTCTAATTTGCATTATGCTTTGTTATTTTATGTTTTCTAAGGTTTGTGAAAGATTAAGAATAAATGACGAACATCTGTATAAATCTGAAAAGTTACTAAGCCATATTTGCAGATTTATACAGCAATCAATCATTAATGTATATATTTTTATATATAATATGCATGCAAGTTGATTTTTAAACTTAAGCTTTACTTTTAATAATATAACGTTCTTAACTCTTCTATTCACTATTTTTGAAGTTAGGTTTTATTCAATTAATTGCTTTTATGTATTATACGTTTGTTAATTATTATATACAGACTATTTGAATAAATATGAAAAATAATTTACTTTTTGGTAATTCCTTTAAGTTATTGGTGAATCGTTTCAGAGGATATCTTAAAATTTTCTGAAGAAATATTGTATTTTCGAATCCTTATTGCAATTTGTATTATTTGTAAAGTTCTGTAAAAATAGTTTAATTAAAGACATTTATTCATTTTTGATTCTGTAAATATAGCAACATTTTGCTCGCATTCTTTCAAATTTTTCTTTTTTTCATTATTTGATATATAAAGAAATCTTATCATGAATGAATCTGAGCAGGAATCTGTAGGATTTTGGGCGCTGCACATTTCATATTTGATAGAATTTTTACAATTGTTTATGGGATGTATAAAAGTGAAACATTACCGACCCTTTCGAGATTTATAAAAAAAACGAAGATATTCTGTTGTATAGTACAAGCCATAATCGGGTGTGCTGTGATAATACTGTGCTAAAATTGTTAATTACACAAGTACGAATCAGACAAACTCGATTCGTTTTCCGGAAAATCTACGGAGCTCGATTACAGTAAAACTGCATTCTTCTTGCAGTTGTTTTGCGAGATCAAACATGTATATATCGTTGGGGATGCTGTGAAATAAAAATAGAGTGTAGATTTTTTCTAGGTAAAGCGATGCAGATATTGAAATGTCCACAAGAGCTTTCATATTTGCCAATTCTCGAATTGTGTCAAAAAATCGGTACACATGAGTAATGTATCCTGCATGGTGATGCTCATATAATTGGTGAGTTTTAGAGTAGTTACTTTGCAGCACCTTAGGATGTGCTTTGGGAATAGTGCCACTGATCTGAAGAATTGTAGTAAGAGATCGCCCACCATGTTGAAATGAGATCTGTAGATAGTGGTAAGATTTAAATTGGATATCTTCAGTAGGACTGCACACCATGATGTTATAGTTTACAACGGTGTCAGCGTGTTGAACGCCAAAGAAACAATGGTAAAGATGGTAGGATTTCCTTGACTTACATTGTATACAGCTAAACAAAACAAACAAGTGGATAACAAATATAATCAAAAGTAAAATGGCCTGCAAGCTCTAATAAATTCATAAACTGAGAAATAAAGCACGCTAATGTTTACTAAGAGGCTGATGGCCAAGTAACCAGTCCTCATGTTGTTGTTTTCAGATTTCTCGCTAATGAACCTAAACATTCACAACTATTGCGAAAGATGTGTAGTCGATTCAGTTTTATCCAGAGTGTGTTCAGAAGTTTCTGCAACACTGCACTCACATTATTCTACTACGAACTTGAGTGAACATATTCTGGATTAATATAGAAAAATGTTCTTAACCTCATTCTCTACACATGGAAACAAAATAGAATGATATACCAGCCTATATATTTACCCCTGATTATAGCTTCGTATACCTTTCAGCGAGTGTTCCTAGTGATGTAAATGATATTATCTATTATGGATTAATTAGAAACAATTATGAGCAGTTAGACAAAACGCTTCAATCTTTCTGGTAATTAGAAAACATAGAAACGGACATTCCTCCTAACAACGAAACCCTAATGTAAACAGCATTATAAGTAGTGCTCAAAAATTGAAATATTTATTTAAAAGGCCCCTTAAAGAAGATCTTATATGTTTGGAAACATCCAGACATAGTGCGTTAAAAAGTTGTATTTATTATGGAGATGATTAATAAAATACTATAACTATTTGTTGTAATATAGAGATTTTTTTTTACGTGAATATGAAGAAATGGGTCCCATGAATGTAATACTTTACTTAGGTATATAGCTTCTCGACAAATTTAAAACCAAACTTTGTGTCTCGTTCAACTCGTTTTCCCTTACATTCGCACAATTCTTTACTACACTGAACTGACAAAAGTCATGGGATACCTCTTAATATCGTGTCGGCCCTCCTTCCGCCCAACGAAGTGCAGCAACTCGACGTGGCATGGACTCAACAAGTCGTTGGAAGTCTTCTGCAGGAATATTGAGCCATGCTGTCTCGATAGACGTCCATAATTGTGAAAGCGTTGATGGTGCAGGATTTTGGGTACGAACAGACCTCTCGATGATGTCCCATAAATGCTCGATGGGATTCATGTCGGGCGATCTAGGTGGCCAGATCATTCGTTGGAATTGTCCAGAATGTTCTTCAAACCAATCGCGAACAGTTGTGGCCCGGTGACATGGCGCATTGTCATCCATAAAAATCCCATCGTTGTTTCAGTACATGAAGTCCATGAATGGCTGCAAGTGATCTCCAAGTAGCTGAACATAAGCATTTCCAGTCAATGTTCGGTCCAGTCGCACCAGAGGACCAAGTCCATGCCATGAAAAAACAGCCCACACCATTACGGAGCCACCACCAGCTCGAACAGTGCCTTGCTGACAGTTTGGGTCCATGGCTTCGTGGGGTCTGCGCCACACTCGAACCCTACTATCAGCTCTTACCAACTGAAATCGTGACTCACCGGACCAGGCCACGGTTTTCCAGTCATCTAGGGACCAACCGATATGCTCACGTGCCCACGAGAGTCGCTGCAAGCGATATCGTTCTGTCAGTAAAGGCACTCGAGTCGGTTTTCTGCTGGAATAGCCCAAGAAAGCCAAATTTCTCCGCACAGTTCTAACAGACAAGTCCCTTGCACGTCCCACATTGATTTCTGCGGTTATTTGACGCAGTGTTGCTTGTCTGTTAGAATTTACGACTCTTTGCAGACGTCGACGTAAGTGCAGGCGGTCGACCACTGCGCTGTCCATGGTGGGATGTTATGCCTGAAATTTCATACTCTCGGCACACTCTTGACTTAGTGGATCTGGGAATGTTGAATTCCCTAACGATTTCCGAAGTGGCATGACCCATGCGTCTAGCTCCAACTAACATTCCGCGTTCAAAGTCTGTTAATTCCCGTCGTGCGGTCATCATCACGTCAAAACCTCTTCACATGAATAACTTGAACAGAAATGAAAGCTCTGCGAAAGCACTGCACATTTATATCTGTTCTACGCGATGCTACTGCCATCTGAAAATTTGCATATTGCTATCCCATGACTTTTGTCACTTCAGTGTATATGACGGCCGCACAATGTTAGACGATCTTTTCTTCAATTATGATTTGATTCCGTAAGCACATTTATTAGTTTTCGGCTGATATAATAAAAATGTATGGAACCATAAACATTTGTCCTAGTCAAAGAAAATTTCAGCGCATTTTGTGGAATGAATGAGCCAATTAATACATACGAATTCCCATTGTCATGTATGGAACTGTAAGCGCCCCTTTTTAGATATGGCTTAGGCAATTAGCGATAAACGAAAAAGCTAATTTTCCGGTATTGGCACCAATCTTTTTTGATGTCCTTTCCGGCTCTTATATAATAACTGAATCTGTCAGATTTATTAAATAAGTAACGGAAATTCTTAATAGAGATGGAATGCACTTACATCAGTGGTGCAGCAGCAGAAAATCTCTGTCGGATAGTGAAAAAGCTGATTATTCCTTTTTTCCAGATGAGATAAAAACATTCGAAATGATATGGCAACCAAAAAAAAATTGCCTCTTCTTCAAAGTGGACATTTATTTTCCAATACAAGCGATATTATCAATTATAGTAAACAATTAATGATCTGGAAGAAAGGAATGATCTTTAGGTTTATTTTGTCCAGTTGTGTTCAAGACAAAATGTTTCTTGCAAAAAAGGAGACAAATGAAGTTGAACTGGAACGACAATTTGCCTAAAACCGAGCCTGAGGACTGCCATAAATTCTTTATAGCTATATCAACCCTTAATGACATTCAAATTCCAAGATACATCAGTGAACCAATCTATATATAAAAATCTATATAAC
>BPLQ01000170.1:0-45540 GCA_021605075.1 Caerostris darwini
AGTAGTATTCTCACTGTACAGGAGTACAGGGTTTTGCTGTAAATGTTTGGGCTAGCATTGTTCAAAGAACATATAAGCTCTCCTCTGATACTTTTTTGTCTTTATGGTTTTGGTTTGCTTGGTCTTTCTACAAATTTTTGCTTGAACTTTTGGATGAAGCACATATTCCTCAATCGCTATGTTGCTCTCTCTGATTTCATAGGAGGGTCAATTGATACTGAAATGAAGGCAGGCGAAGCCCATTTTCAATATCAATGTATGAAGTGTGACATCTAAAACATAACCTTTCTACAACAATGGATAATTCTTTGAGCTGCTTGATTGCTGGATCTATTAACATCAACGTCTGGGTACATAGTCAAGCCAAGGTGTACAAGACTAGTTAGTTGATTCAGATGAAAACCTTGTTTTCACATATTTTGTAGTTGCCAGTACTTCTTCAGAATGTTTGAGATTCCATGCAATGCTGATGTCACACTGTGTAGAACTGTTGTCAAACTTTTGAACATGTGCATGCTGTTCTGTAAATATTATGTGACATATATACATGTTACTAGCGTAAATATTTTGATTAAATCCTTACACTTACATGGTTTTTGTTTCCTTTCATACTTTCCTTTGCTTCTAGCAGCCCTAACTTGTGAGGAATGCATTGCTATGCTTATATGATTATAACTTGCCTCTATTCTATCTATCTATTCCATTCTGTTACTGATTCACCCTATATAAAATCATAATATATGTTTGAGTTTCTTTGTTGCATACTTTTTCCTAATGTATTGTCAATTATACATTTTTATGTTATGATATATGATATTACTTTTATAGGATTTCATTGATGTTATGAGAGATTATCTCACTGATGGTAAACTTGATGTTATGGTGGAGGTTTTGAAAAAATTCAAGAGCTTTGTGTCACTCACTGTAAGTAGTCTTTTATTTTTTTAAACTATTTAATCAGCAATATATATTGTTTTCAAAGTTAGAGAAAAAATTATTTATAATTAATTGAAAATAACTTTTTTTTTGTAAATTGGTACATCCAGTTTTAGCAATTAAAAAAATGAATAATGGTCTTAGATATTTTCTTATTTATAATAATACACTGCTTAAAACAATTAGAGGATATGATTTGGGTATAAACTGCAGAGGAGGGTAGGTTTTGATTGCTAATATATGATGTATTGATGCTGTAATATAAGAGAAAAGAAAAAGAAGCAACGGACGAGGAATAATTAATTTTACTGACGATATTTGTTGGTAAAAAAAAAAAAAAGAAGCACAATTCTTGTATATTATAAAAAACGAAAAAGTGATTTCTCGGATACAAATAAGTTTCAATAAGAGGTATGGTTTCCCCTGATTGAAAGAATTATAGCACTCTTATTAGGCATGGAATCAACGAGGGACTGAGATATTCCTTCCCATTCCTGTAGAAGGTAGCTTGCCAACTATTGAATTGTTTCTGGTGGTGGTGGTGGTGGGGGGGGTGACAAGTGTCTGGGTGATAGAAATCCTTCTCCCTAGAATATCCTAAACATGTTCTATTAGGTTCATATCTGGGGAATGTGCTGACCAATCCATTCAAAAGACCAATCCATTCTTTTGTCGAAAAGGAAATTGTTCACTGGCTGATCATGTGACCTGGCCTTATCTAAAAGACTGAATTCATGCCTGATTTCTGAAGTGTAAAGGACTACAATCTGTCTGAGGATCTCATTCTTATATTGCCAACCTGTACATTTCTATTAATGTACAGGTTGGTATGGCTATTAATAGAAATGCCTGACCAGACCATCGCTCCACCTCTGTCAAATCGGACACTTTCGTGCACAAATGCAGGAGTATTCTGTGTACCAAGTTCTCTCCAGAGAAGAATCCTATTGTTGGGCTGTACACTAAAGCTGGACTCATTCATGAAGAGTATGTAGTTCCACTTATCTCATTCCCATCCGAGATGCTCCGGTGTCAACAAAACATAAATCATAGGTCTGCGAGCATACAAACCCACATGGTGTAGTTAGTTTTGAACTGGTCTACTGGTACCAAGTTGATACTCTGGTACCCCTGAAGACATTGTTGTAAGGAAGTGGCATTCATAGTGAAGTTTCTTCTGGACGTTAGTGTTAAATACCGATCCTCATTTTGTGTTGCACACAAACGACTTTGCCCTGATATATTTCATACATTTCTGGAAATGACATAGGAGAATCCATAGTCTGGAAATGACACTTGGAGAAACTCATAATATTTTTATAACTGATTGTGTTTAACCCTTCTCTAAACGACTGATAACCTTCCAGGCTACCGATTCAGCTGTCTTGTTGAGTTGAGGTCACTGTTACAAAACATTCAACTCTTGTCAATTGTTTTTAATCTCTTCCTACAGAAGGAATGCTGCAGATCGTTATTCATTCCTTATATAAAACACATAATTTTAACATCATAGTAAAAATTTGTATATTTTGAACTTTATAAACATTATAATTTTCCCTATTTAACCTCCATTTTTGTTAAAAAAGTTGTTGATTATAATGTTATTTCATACCGGATTCGCAATATCCCCTAATTGTTTTGCGTAGTGTATATGTTTTTCAGTTTTTACCAAAAATTTTTTAGACTGACTCAAAGTAAATTAAAATTTTAAATATTGAAATATGTAATTCTTGAATTTTTCTGAATTTTAACTTTTTATCGTGAAACATTTGAATTTATTATAGTAATGCTAATAAATTATTTTAATGTGTAATGTACAATTAAATGGTAACTAAATGCCATATTATTGATCTGTACCTTCATTAGAGGGGGTACTTTTACAATTAATACAGAGCTGTTAATATTTAGTTTTATAAGACATCTAATAATGCCAGAAAATTGCATAATAACTATTGAAATTTAAAAAATGCTAAAATATGTTATCCTCTTTGGCTGCAATTAAATTTTTCTAAATATGTGTGTCTGCGTAAGTTAACCATAGTTTGATTAATGCTCTATTTCTTTAGGGTTCAGTTGGAAACAGAGAATTAGCATCTATACAGAAAGTGATACATGTTTTGGAAACTAGCTAACCAGGATCAGTTGCATTGTTTTAACTCATTGTTATTTATCCATTAGAGATGAATGGATCTTGCCACTTATTTATTTGAATTGGAACACTTTTCAAATCGTGATTGGACAGTGGAATTATGATAGTTTGAATTTTTATTTAATAAAGTTACTATTAATCTAGTAGTACTAAAGTGTGTACCAAGTTAAAAGTTATTTATATATTGGGCACATAATTGAATGTGCATCATAGATATATTTTGTTATGGACAACACATTTTAAAACTTGTTTTTGCTTTTTAATATACATCAGTAAGATTTAACCAACTGTATATTTTTGTTCAGCTTTTAAAATTTACATTTTATTAATTTTTAAATCTGCTGTCCAGTTTGAAGAAGAAAGTACCTTGTTATGGATAGCATAATCTATAAAGAGGCTTCAACCATAAAATGAATGAGATTAAAGGATGCTAGTAATTCACTGTATATGAACATATTTGTATAGAGACCAAATTATTGTCATGTGTGCTGGATGTTTCAGCATCTATGTGAAGACTGTGCCTAAGCAAAACTTCATTAAATTAGTTTTGTTAAGATTGTATATATCATAATAGTGTCTTGAATTCATAGAAAGAGTTAATGCAAGAATAATCGTTGCACTTTTATTCCATTTTGAATGCATATATTTTTCAGCTTTTATGCACATTAGTTGTTTTTCATTCAGTTTATTTTTATTTAAAAAGTACAATAACATTTTAAAATGTTCATCACATTTTCGTATGTGTGTGTGTGTGCGCGCGTGTTTATATGTGTGATGTTTTATAACAAGTGTACCATCATTAAAAGCACGGGGGATTTGCTGTAGTCCAAAGATTTGCTTTCATTTTGTATAAAGAAATATGTTCATTTTGTGTTGTCTTGTTGAATTTTATAGTGTGTTGATAAAGCTGTTGATTTGTGATACTCATTTGTTGAAGGAATTCTGTTGTCTCTCCTAGAACTGTTAACAAGAGGCAATAAATGCTCGATTATTATTAATAGCTCATTGTTATAATGTTACATTTAAAAAACTATAAGACTTCCAAATTGCTGAAGGCGATTCTCACCTTTTTTTAAAAATGTATATTAAATAATCAGCATTCATTTTATTTCTCGCAACACCTTTTGCCATTCTAATGATGGCAAAAATGAATGTAAACTTTATAAAAAATAAAAAGACTTTGAAAATATTTCAGAAGTGGATTGTAACTACAATGTTTCCTGAAATAAAAACAGATTCACTTATCAACTATTTTTCAAATAAGTTATGTTATCTTTAAAATAAAAAATTCCAATCTATATAATGAAAACATCAAATTTCAAATGTCATTTTTAAAATCACACATTGAATTCTTGATAAAAAAAATGTATTTATAAATTAATAGGGATTTGCAATTCTTTTTTAAATGATACTTGCCTCAAAAAGTCATTGTATTTAAAAATTTGATTTAATTGTTTGACTTATTCCTGATTAAAAAATCTTATGTGGAATTTAACATTAGTATTATAACATAATTTATTATATAAATTATGCATTTGGTGAAAATAAGATTAATATATTTGGAAAAAAACAAAACAAATAATCCCTTTAGTGTTAATTTGACATTATATGAATATTTTATTTGGATTTTAAAAACATTTTTTATTCTGTATTGCTTGTTTTTAAATAAATTTATAATCCTAAATTATAATTTAAATACTTAATTCTTAATTGCACCATTCAATTTAACATGTTTAATCTTATTATTATTATATATATATATTTTTTATTATGATAGCACCTAGGTTTTAGTTGTTTTGTATCATTTGAATGTATGTTTTGTGTTTTGAAAAAAGAAAAATCCATTAAAACATGTTAATGTTGCACATTTCACCTGATGCATTGTATATTTATTCATGGGTTGATTTTTGAAATATTTGATATAAGCATAAGTGTTGAGAGCATGTTACAAACTCATTTTAAGAAAAACTGCAACTCTTTAGGAGTAATATTTTTATTTATAATATTAACAGCATAAAATTTTTTTTTTATAAAACAGTATGGAAATTCTTTATATAATTGAATCAGATGTATCCCAGATGTGTGTTGTAGCCAATTTTTTCATTTTATTTAAATTTACCGATGTATCTAGTTTTTAAATAAAATTAAAATTATACTTTGTCTTTTTTTCTTTTGCTACATTCTGTTACAAAAAGGCAAATTTCACATTTCTGTGCCAAAAATAAGATATTTCCTTTATTTTGACTTAGGCTCTTTTTTTTCTGGATTACTATCTTCTAAGATTGTTATTCGAAGGGGTAAGAATTAACCAATATTATAAGAGTTCTGTTTTTATGACTTTTTTACTGGCCATAGGATTTATTAGTTATGTCAACAACAATTGTCAAAGGGTGAAATTTTTTTTAAATGATTGGAGTGATATTGCGGCACCATCTATTGTTCTTTATAGGATAAATAATTTGCATATGAACATACTAAATGTTTCTACAATAACTGCTTCAAATAAATATTTTAAATTTATTACAAATTTTATTAATATTTTACATTTGTAAATTATTCACCACCAAGCATAATTTTTAAAATTTCTTAAAAAATTTTCACTACAACTATGGTTTATTTGTTCCTTTTTTATTATATTGTTAAATAATATCCAAATTTTAAAATTTTATTTTAAATAATAGTTTTAAAATTAGTTGCAATCTTACAACTTTGAAGTATTACAGCGATTCTTTATTTCCCATTTATTACTTGAACTGAATTTTTCACTTTAAACACATTTTTTTCTACAGAGAATCTACAACAATATTATATATAGAAATATTAAAATCCTCAAAAATAAGATTTAAATAATAATTAAAACATATTTATGACATTCATCCATTATTTATCTATACTTAATTATTGTTCAATCTCCTTATGCATGAGTTTTTTTTGGGTGGCTACAATTTTAGTTTTTTTAAAATTGGATACATATAATTTTAAAACTAAAAAACACCATTTTGCTGTACAAATAGAAATAACTTATTGTAAACATATCAGCATTTTTTTCTTACTCAATCAAAACCCGCATATCATTTGATACTTTTAAATTTTAAATGAATCTTTTATTTCTTACTACCATTTATTTAAAATAATTCATATATTAATTAAATAGCATGCCAAAACAAAATTCAGAGAAATATTAAATTTTTTTTTCTATTAAATAATTTAATAATTATATTTTTGTATGAAATCATTTAAAAATTGGTACAATATTTCCATTAAAAATATTCATTGTCAAGAATTCCAAAATATTCGAAATTGCAAGAAGGTTAAAGAAAAAATGTTAGCTGTTAAAAAATATTAATAAATACATCCATTACTGAAATGTGTTCAATTCAATAACATAATTGTATTTATTAATATATATTAAATAAAAAATATTTATTTAATGCATAGATAATTTTTTAACATTTGATTCTAATTCTAATTTAGTCAGAAATTCATTAATAAATTAGTTTCATATTGAATTTCAAATATATAAAATTAAAAGTTTAATTCAATTGTAGTACAAATAGAGCAATTTTATTTCATATCAATCATACGATTGCTAAATAATATAAAATTAATTAGTATATGTTTTGAAATCTGAAGAACTGTTGAAACCACTCAAAGCTTCTATGAAAACCATTTTTTGGTTTTCCTTCCCTGCAATTGCTTTCCTCAGAAGTAATTTTTATATATTCTTTTGAGTTGGCACATTGTGCCATGTAATCATTATCTTAGTAAAATACAGATTTCCTTTTATTTAACAAATTCGTATTTATTTTGATTCTAATAATCATTATAATATGGACTAGCCATAATTTTTTTCTTTTTGAAAATGTTTGAATCCTTTCAGTATTAGTACAGTTAAAACCTGTCAATATCTTAAAATTACTGTAAGGATGCTTACTCCCTCAATAAATTCTTGTCTCTATTTACCATGAGAATTCTGTGCTTTGTTTATAAATATTTTAGGGTAAACAAAATGATACTGTCCTTAAAAGTTTGAATACCAAACTATAAGAAGCTTAAAAGATTGGAAACTGCCTTTCTAGGAAATTAATCTAAATTTTTTTAAGGTCTGAAACAATATTTTTTTAGCGCTATTAAAATTCCTTCACTAGGACACCGCTCGCCAATTTTATATGTGGTTGGTCAGTACATTATTGCATTTTTACCCAAATTCAAACATAATTCCATTAGTGTTCACCATTCTTTTTTTAAAATTTATTTATTTTAACTGTTTAGGAAAGATAAATAAAAAAAAACTGGCACATTTTGTTATCTGTTCCAGATAAATTTATTTTTTCTGGAGTTTATAATGTATATTGTCCTTAAACTGAATTGCGAACATTATTAACTTCCATATGCAAATTCATAATCTTTAATATTATTAATGTACAAAATTTTCAAAGTGACTAGAAAAATAAAAGAGCAAATGCATTTCAGTTTACAAATTCATTCTATGAATGGACTTGTGCTTCTTCTTGTACTCTGTTAATTCCTAAGGAGGAAAAATGCAGAATAATTTTATATTCATATAAAAAAACAACCTATTTAAGTATATATTTTCATTAAAATAATAATTTACTTTTTTCTTTTGAGCTCTTAGATTATCAATATCTGGTTCTTTGAAATGTGGATCATTAGCAGGATCATCTGGTAATATGCTTCTGCTTTCCTATAAAATAAAATATGTACTAAGATTTTTTATTTCTTAAAATAATGTCTTTAACAGTGTTGTGAAAAATATTATGAAATAAACTTTAAATGAAAGCCCAACTATAAATAATTTACATTATATAGAATGCTTTCATACAATAATATTTAAACTGAATAGCTGAAAATTTTTGTTGTATGAGTTAAGAACAATTGTACTCAAAATTTTTCTAAAAGTGAAAATATGCAGTGCATACATGAAAATTTTTCACATCATTGAAAAGAATAATGAATTTCTCAAAATGAAAATATGGAACCTAATATACTAAACCAGTATACTAAAGCTTAATATATAAATTTGGTATTTATGATCACCTATGTGACTTTCATAATCGATATTCTAATGGTGAATAGTTTTGTTATAAGTATTGCTTTTTTAACTCTATAGTTTAGTAGAAACAAGCCAAATAAATAATAATGTTATTATTAAAATTCATGTTTAAGTTTTAATGTTAGAAATAAAACTTTTTAAGATAGATGAAATTAACTATATTAAGATAAATAAAATACTTACAACTTGTGAAAAATAAGAGGAAAAAATATGTTTCACAGCTTCAAGAGATCTATAAAAAATTTGAGAAGAATGTAAACTTTTAAAATAAATAATCTTGTTACAACAATACTGACGAATTATTTTACAAAAATCTATTTTTAATTAAATTAAGGATGTAGTTCAGACTAATTTAACTTGAAAGAATATATTAGAAATAAAGAGCATTGAGGCATCAGCAATTTAAAAATAGTATATTTATAATCTTACAATATTTTACTTTTAAATTAAAAAAATTAAAGCAAGTGTCAAGGCTCTTTTATGCCATTACAAAAATAGAGGACAGTGAAACATATCCAATTAAAATGAATATTCAAAATAAATAATATTCATAACCAGTATTATCACAAACTGGTTTTTTGTATTCAAACCTGTGTATGGCTTCAAGATAGAATGATGGAGAAAATTGGTGATTCTTGTTTTAAATAAATGAAATGCATTCCTTTCTTAAAAATGTTAAATATTTCTAATTAAAAATGAGATCCAACAGAATTTGTATTAGAAAAATCACATGTTTAATTTTACATATAACAAATTGAATATCTGTCTATTTAATAAAATGGTCAAAATTGCACTGTTCAGAGCAGTTCTGGACATTTAAAAAAGTGATATCTTTTTTCCTTCTACATTTCTAAAACAATTTTCTAAAATCAGCAGGGATTTCCAAAATTATTTCCTAATTTGCTAAAACCCTGGGTTTATTTTCTTTTTTTTGTCTCTCTACCAAATATTTTACAACTTAAAGATAAAACACCTGCTAACAATTTCACTATAAGGAACAAGGCTGTGCGCATCAAAAAATGGAATTAGTATTGCCTTGAGAATGACTTCACTTGTCATGTTTTTCTGAGATATAGTGAATTAAAATTCTTCTAGTCTTTTGACTGCTGTCTTATTTCTTGTATGTAATTGTGGACATCAGCTTTTGTCATCCTTAACAACTTTGTAAAAAAAAAAAAATAAATAAATAAATAAATAAAAAAATAAATAAAGGTTGATATTCATGGCCATACATTTAATAACACTACATAATTTATGTACATCAAATATTTTTGATAATTATGCACTAATTGATTAAACAAAATTTAAAATTATAATTAAAAAATAACTTACTTCGGTAAAGTTTTATTTTCAACATTGAGAGTTGTGAAAGAACCTACAAAAATATGAGAAAAATATAGGAATGAAAATAAATATTAATTTATTATATTTTTTATGGCTGAAAATACCTAATATGAGTAGAGCAAGTAAATTAAAAAAGCAACTTATGTCTCAACATCATTAATTGTACTAACATGTCTTTCAAGTAGTATCTTTTTCTCCATCTTAACATACATTTCTTTCTTGTAAAATAAAACCTTTGAAATGTAATCTTTGTAGAAATTATAATATACACATAAATATTATACATTTATTTATTATTATTTGAGCATCATTTTTATATATTTTCAGAAAAAGGAAATACAAAAAAGCTTGGTGGATTGTTCAGATTGCAGACCGGAAACGAATCTGCACTCGTCGTATTTAATAAACTCGCTCATCACGAATTCAAATTAAAAATCTCATTGCTAATCTGACCTGATTTTTTTTATTGGATTTAGTTTTAAATTTTTTTTATCTACGCTGTTATTATTTGGGTTAAATTCTAAGCGGTTACATCTTTTACTCCACCAACTCTTTCAAGATTTTCCATCCCATTGCAATTGTTAAGACATCAATGCATTATTAATTGTACCAGCATTTAAAATTTCTTTTAATTTTAATTCTTTTACATTTTTTAATTCAAAAATTTCTGTCAAGTATCTTCTGGCAACACTAAATGCCACCAGACAACTAACTAGTAGCGTCTCCCCAATGAAATTCTAAAGACACATTAATACTACTTATTTTTACATTTTCTCAGATGATGAATTTTTCATACATAATTTCACATAGGCACTCTGTAACTGGTATGTCTACTGCCACTACGATTTAATTTACTAAAAAGTACTAAGAAATTTACTTTCCATCTCCATTTTTTAATTTTGAACTCACCAATAGACTCATAGGAATCAGCACCAGCACAAATGTATAAAGGCTTGTTATGATCCGATACAGTTGTTTTACTGAAAGAAAAAAAAAACATTGATATTTCACATTCCAATAATTACTTAATCTTTTTGAATGAAAAAATGCAATATTTATGCATTTTTATAATTAACAAATAAAATAACAAATTATGTAAAACAGTATTTAAACAAATAGTTAATTTTTCTCTCTCTCTAAGTCTGAATCCTTTTTAAAACTGAATTTTATTATCATTTTCCTAAAATAAATTAAAATTTTGAACAAAACACATAATTATCTATCTACATTGTTATATGAATAAAAAATAATTATGTAATGAAATTATTTGTAAATGAGAAATTAATTTTTTGTTTACCTAGATGAAGTTCCAAATACCATTGCACTAATAGAAACTCTAGCTTTGGTTATTAATGTTTCTGATTTTGATGATACAAACTGAAGTGATGCACCATAAGTATGAGCAATATATCTCAGACACTTGCATATGAGTTTCCGTTTTTGAAAATCTTCGCTCTATAAAAAAGTGGTTATAAGTTTCACAATAAAAATAAAATATTATTTTCTATTATGGTTCACCTTTAATTTCTATAAATCTTCAAGTATAATGCATGGAACATGTAAAATTTTATTTAAAATAAAATGACTTTTGTATTTGTCTCTATTTATTTTCATATATTAAAAAACTAATTCTTACCAACACTAAAATACAGTTTCAAAGTATTTTCATACTAATTTAAAATTTTTTTTCTCATATATTTAATTTATAATTATGTGCATTTATCTTACTAGACAGATACTGGTAGAATTATAAAACTCATTTGGCATTTACATTTTAAGAAAAATTTTTTTTGTCATAAATTGTTATTTATTCTACTATTGTTTAATTCAATCATAGATATTATTTAATGCATAAAAATAAAAACTTGAAGGAATAAATACAATTTCCCAAACTCAATGGCCAGATATGCTAATCTTTTAAAAGCTTTAAAAATTAGTCTATACTAATCACATAATTTATTAAATACAGGTGTCTATTCAAAAATGAAATCAGTGAAAAATCTCTAAAAATTTAAAATTAATGCTTTGAATATTTCCTTAGTGCACAATGACCATTTGGTTAATTACTTTTAACGAAAAGCATAAGTATGGCTGTCCAGCTAGAATATATTTCACAATGAAAAGCTACCTTAGACGTTCTTCACAGGACAAAAAACCGGATCAACCAAGAAATGAAGTTAAAATCAGATATCAAAGCTAAAAGCAATGGTCAGAATAGAAGAGGGCAGAGGAAGCCTGTTGAGCAGCAAAGCTGGTTGAATAAAAGTCACCAGGATTTGCAAATGGTTTTGAGAAAATGATAGATATTCCCCAAAGTGTTGTATTAATGTTTTGAATTATCTGTTCATTGAACAAATGTTGTGTTGGTGAAGTTTTTTGGGTTGGGTTTCATAGAAGTTCTGTAGTCAGTGTACAAGCAATGTGTCTTTCAACACTTTAAAAATAAAGAGTGGCTTCACAAAAAGGCCATGTGGCTTGGTTTGCTGAATATTTGAGGAAAATGTAATATGTAATAATTTTTTAGCAACAGGAAATGTACTGAAATTGTCAGGAGGTGCTTATAAATGTGTTTCAGACGAATGAGTGGAAACAATATATGAAATGTCTGATAACAGTTCTATGAAATTAATAAGGTGAACATCACTGGAAGCGATAATTTTAAAATTTACAGTATATCATGTTGTGCATAGAAAACTTCATTGGCATTTTCCATGAATATCTATCACTTTTCTCACTTTTTAAATTGCATTTGTTTTCCTAATAAAACAACATTTCAAGTTTCAGAAAAAAATTGCCACACTATTCAAAAATATATGTTTTGAAAATTTTTCATCATGTTCATGAGTGATCAAAAGTAAATTCTTGGCATGGCATGCTGCAAAATCAGATTATCAATTCTTCCTTTTTTTGTAGGAAGGATACTAACAAGAGAAATTAATCTCAAAATGTTAAAATATTTCCTTTCTCCAACTTGATCCTCAATATCACTGATTAGTTTTCAAAAGGATGGTGCTCCACTTTACTGTGGCTTTTGTGCCAGAGAAACATTAAATTTTTATTTTATAAGAAAACTAGATTGGATGCGATGGTCTAATATCATTATTGCTTTCTTCATGAGAAATATCTCCCTTCAATTTTTTTTATACGCAGCTTTATCAAAGATAAAGTGTATACTACAAAAGTTAATACTATGAATAATTTGCCAGATTAAGATGATTCCTCATAACAGCTGCGATTCTGCAAGACTATCATTGAGAAATTCTCGCTGCCAACAAAGAAGTATGTGTTGAAGTGTATCAATTTTTTTTATTAAATATCTTTGGCATTTCCATGCATAAAATTTCTTGTACAGACACATTCAAATAAATAAGGTACTGTAGAACGATACACTCTATATAATGTACTAAACAAATTATAAAAACATACAAAAATAGTATTACTACCAATGCAGAATTTATAATTGTCACACATATTAATAAAAAAGCAATAAAAGTGTAATGTTTGTTTCAGATAGTCAGCTTTGGATCTTAAATCTCAACTTTAAATCAAGTAAGTATTACAAGCAGCTTTAAATGTAAAAAAACATAAAATAAAATTTTATTAAAAACATAAAATAAAATTTTTTTAATTACTAAGAAATCTTAATTTTATAGCTCTTTCTTGAGATTTAAGATACCAAATTCCTAAGAATCATTCATATATAATCTTTCAATACATTTTTGTTGTTCATATATTTTTTCTTTATTGATATTTTCTGAAACATATAAGGATTCAAAAATCTTCTATCATGTTTTTTTTTAAATTAATATAAAAAAATTCCTTATAAATTCACTATTATTTCACTAAGATAAGATGAAGCTTATCATGATAATTAGCAATAAAAAATAGAAACAATTGACTAATACACCTAATCATATAATGACGCTTATATTGATATAATTTTCTATTTTTGCATGCATATTTTTTATCAATTTATTTTTAAATATATAAAATTTTGATGCTATTTTCATATAATATAACTTCTAGAATATGATACTGCTTTTTTATTTATGAAATAATTATACAAAAAACACACAAACAAATGAAATACAACAAAAATAGTTTCAAAATTTACCTGAAAGAGATCATATTTTGATCCTATTATCAAAAGAGGAACTGGAAATGCTTCAATAGATTGCAAATCCTGTTAATGTAAAAGAATTTAAATGAATTTTTAAACATACAAAAATAAATAAACTTTAATTGCAGTACTTGGAGTAATCATGTGGCTTTAAAATAAAATTGATTATTGAAAATTAAACAGACTTCTAACATGAATGAAGATTATTTTTTATAAAATTATTACCTCATGGTCCTTTGGAATTCTACTCCTTGCAATCTCATATAATTTATTCTTTGCTGTTGGGTCTTTAGATGACTCGAGAGCACGATCGATTAATTTCCTTATAGTGTCCAATAGAGTCTGCATATTATACCACAATTCTTCTGCTTTAGAAAGATCCAATACAAGAACAACAGATAAGTTCCTATACAAAAAATAATAACATTAGAGATGATTAGTTTATTGATTAACACTTTATAAAAAAAAATATATATAATTATAAAACATTTGACAAATATAGTTTTTCATTGAATAAAATTGGCTTTTGAGAACATGATATTAATAAATATTTATTTCTAATTGTAATGAATTTTAAAAGTTTTTGAGTTTTATATAACTCTTCTGTTATCTTTTTTACTGCATACTTATTTTTAAAGATGCAGCGTAAATTAAAGATAAATACAATTTCATATTCTTATTAAAACTTGCAATAAAAATTATTAAACTTTACATAAAAATCAATTGTCTTTCTTTATAAAAATTAAATTATTCATTAACAATATTAATCAATTAATATTGATGTAACATAATATTAATTGCTGATATATTTTTTAAATTATTTAAATATCACAAAATGCATTTTAAACCATTACCATAAATTTTCAATTGTAATGGGAATTTCTAAAAGATCCATAAAAAGTGTACCTCCACCTAATTCCCAAATGTGGCAAATTTCTTTACCCTAAGAAAATGTTTAAATTATTTATAAAGTACAAAATATGAAAAGTTAAATTTTTTAAAACAATTGTGCAAGATGTATAAGTGCTGATTATGATACATATTGTTACAACAACTAAAGCTATATTTGTAATATACAGAATTTATAGTATGGGAATGAAATTGTAAAACTCTCCTAATTTAGGAAGTAAATGAATTAACTGATAACTATCAAGAGTAGGGGGACAGTGGTTACATAGCCTGGCATACAGATGATGAGATAATGAACCTATTTATCATATTACCATATCTCAATTTTTACAAATATAAATAAGTTGATTGTGCAATTAAGGTCCATATCAGACTAATATCAAATACGTTAAACGTCAGTGAATGCTAGGTTATAAAAATAGATAAGCAAATAATGATAAACATTATAGGTTAATTATGGAACTATTATACACTTTTAAGACCTACAGAGATTTAAAAATAATTATTTTCAATAATTATTCACATACTACTTTGTTTTATTGATGTATACAACATTGTTTTATTGATGTATACAACATTGTTTTATTGATGTATACAACAAATTTCACTCAACTTTTAACTTTTGTTTTGAATTAGTTTTACATAGAAAAATAAAGCATATTTTTGAAGGAAAACAAGGGTATTTTCATGGGTTTCTGTAGCTTGTTCATATTTAATGGAAATAGATCATAGCACAGTGTAGTGTATAAGCATGAAACCACAAAAAGAATTACAGACCAAAGTACAATTTTACTCTTTAAGTTATTTAAAAAATTAGTTCCTTCCAATTTAAAATTATTCTTAAATGCTGTTAAGAAAAACATAAACATTGACTTTATGAAGTATTTAAAGATTCTTCTTCTGATCTATAATCTAATTAGCAGCAAGTTCACTAATGCATTTTATAATTAAAAATTATTTCCTTCGTTTTCTGAAATTTATATGAATTAAATATCTCAAAATACATGCAACTTATTATAAAGGTGTATATGTTACAGTCAAAGCCTGGATATCATGAAGTGGCCAATATTGTTAATAAAACAACTAACACAAAGGTTAAAATTTTTTTTTTTTTTTTTTTCAAGCTTTGGCCAGATTTCTAGAGACACTTTGGAATTTGGCCAGACTTGGGGGCTCCGCAGTAACATAAATAAAGGTTAAATAAAAAATTGATATATTGCTCATATTATGGAATGGATCTCTGAATTCAAAATGATACTTTCCTTTTCATAACAAAATGAAATTCCCTATTTCCCTTTGACAGGCTACATCACTTAGAAATGAGTTGACTGTAGCGTTCATGGGTATTCAATTGAATCATGTCAAAGATTGTTCAATTCATGATTTAAACTTCAAACTTTATTAATAAATATCAAATTTGATTATTTTTCTTTTATGATGAACATGAATGATTTCCAAGTTATGCCTGTTTATACACTTTTTTTTGTAACACTATCAGTGAAACTACATACCTCATGATTTGGAAAATTAGACTGGTGGTAAATGATGAGGTTGATATGTATCACTTGGTATACATCATAATATTAATAAATTGATATACATCCTATGAGTAAAATAACTAAAGATGGGCAAAACATATTTTTAGGTAACACCAGCGAAGTCAGTTAATATAGCTATTATATTAATTATTAATATTGTCTGTAAAATACTGCTATATACTTAAAAACATTTAATACATAAACTGAAGATAACAAAAAATATTCAATAAAAAGATTAAATGATTTTCCCAGCAGTAAAATAAATATCATTTGTCAATCTCTTAAAATTTATATTTTAGCATATATTTACTGATTTTTAAACTAATTACTTTAAAAAAAAAACCCAGCATAATATGGAATAAGCCCTATTTCTTACAGTGCAAGCTTTTCAGATATAGCATTAATGGTATTGAGTTTAACATCATCTGTGCAACTTTAGCAGCATTCAAGTTATTTTTTTTTTAGACTCTTCAAAATTTTTTTTTGTTGTCTCATTTAGCAAAAAATAGAAGGTTTCTTGTTTTTTTCAGAAATTCCTCCTCACTGGAAGATATTTTTGATAGTTACTCATCCAAATCTTGTTTTGCCTTTTTTTTTAAAGAAGTTATTTTCTCACTCCTCCTCCAGTTTTCTCTTTTCAGCAGCATTTTTCTTGTCATTATTTATGCTGTCTAAATAGGATGAATATTCTGCGAGGGCTTTTTTCACAAAGTTTATAATTTCATGCATAACAGAAATTTGTGATATAGACGGATAATTTTTTAAGTAGTCTTTGCAGGTTCTTAAAGTTTTAATGCCAACTTTAAAATTTTTGCTATTTACCTCTGTAACTATGCAGTTATTAACTGAGAACCTCTTTTCACGAATGATATAGCTCTGAGATAAACTCAAACAAGATTTAACCAATTTTAGGGGTGGGAAATAATAATAATAACTAAAAAAAAAAAAGATTTTACAGTTTTGTAGCAAGGCAAATTGCATTTTTGTAGTAGCTTTTTCTCTCTCTCTTAGTGGTTTCATGGTAGTATATTTTTAAATTAACAGTTCTTCTTCAAACTTTAAGGCATATACTAATTAATTTTACATTATTTCGCAATTGTATTATTGATATGAAATAAAATCACATGATTTGTACCAAAATTTAATTAAACTCTATCATTTCACATTATATTCAAAGTTTAATACAAAACTAATTTATTGAAATATACATTAATAAGAAGAAAATTAAAATCGAATGTTACAAATTATTTTCCTTTACTACAAAAAATAAATAATTTTTAATAAAATAATAATAACAAATAAATAGTAAAGTAGTAGTATATAAATAATAATAGTATATAAGTAGTAACAACATAATTATTGATAGTAAAATAATTTTTTATTTAATGTATATTAATAAATACTTCTATTATTGAATTGGACACATTTCTGTAATAAATGCATTTATTTATACATTTAGGTAATTTTTAAAGGCTAACAATTTTTTTTTTATCCTTCTTGTAACTTTGAATATTTTGGTATTCTTAGCAATAAATATTTTTAATAGACATATTATGCAAATTTTTAATGGATTTCATATAAAATATGATTATTAAATTATTTAATAAAAAAAATATTAAATTTTTCACGGAATATTATTTTGGAATACTATTTTTACATTAAATTTGTTATGTAATTGAAATAAGAATATTTTAAATAAATGGTATCAAAAAATAAAAGATTCATTTAAAATTTTAAAGTATCAAATGATATGTGAGTTTTGATCGAGTCAGGAAAAAAAATGCTTATAAGTTTACTATATTGTACTTCTATTTGCATAAGAAAGAATAGTGGTTTTTAGTTTTAAAATTAAATCTAAAATTATATGTATCCAATTTTTGAAAAAATATAAAATGTAGCACACACACATACAAAACCAATATGTTATGCATAAGGAGAATGAATAATAATTATGTATAAGTAAATAATGGATAAATGTCAGAAATATGTTTTTAAATATTATTTATAAATATAACATGGTAATAGATTTTCCGCGGGAAAAAAATGTGCTCATGAAATTCAGTTTGAATAAATGGGAAATAAAGAATTGCTTTAATCCTTCAAATGACAAATTACAGCTAATTTACAAATTATTATTAAAAATAAAATTATTTAAACATTTTTATATTTAACAAGATAATAAATAAAAAAAAGGACAAATGAAACATATTAGTTGTAGAGAAAAAAAATCTGCAATTTTTAGAAATTAAAAAAAAATTATGCATGCTGGTAAATAACTTATAAATATAAAATATTAATAAAGTTTGAAATTAATTTAAATTTAATACATTTATTTGAAATAGTTATTGCAGTAACATTTAATAGTATATGCTTACAAATTATATATTCTATTTGTTCCAGTAAATAATAATAGATGGCGCCACGATATAGTTATTTCAATGTCATTAAAAAAACATCAAATTAACTCGTAAAACTTAACGTCGTTAAAAAGTTTTTTTCGCCCTATCACAAATGTTGTTGATGTAACCAATAAACCCTATCGCCAGCAAAAACATCATAAAAATTGAACTCATACTCCATTGGTTAATTCAAACCTTTTCCGCTAACGATCTAAAGAGAAGCCTGAAGATAGGCTCATTCCTATTTGGCTGTTTTTCTGGGTTAATAAATCAAAATAAAGGAAATATCTCATTTTCGGCATAGAAATGCGAAATTTGCCATTTTTGTACCAAGGGATGAACTTAAGTGCAATTAGCACAGATTTTCTACCCCTGCAATTTATTTAAATTGGGGTATTTCATTGCTCCAAGAATATTTTTTCTATTAGCAACAGCCGACCAATATTTGTATACATCAAGATCTCTCCAATAAAATTATATTTCTTAAGAGAAATCTTTGCACGTATATATTACATACTCGGACTATGATTATAGCCAGTCCATGTCATTTTTGATGACCCGAGTAATTTGTTTTCGAATGCGACAGATAGCATCTTTAACTTTGATGTCTTTTAGGAAATTTGGCGATATACGAAAAGTGTTCAAAAAGAAAAGAAACTCTTGTAATAACATTTTTATTGCCCATGTACAGTATTTTGTCCCAGTATACAATTATATTGTATTGATCTGTATTGCTCATTGCACAACATCTTAAGCACTGCCTCCCTCAAAGTACAAAGTACACCATTCGATTTGGCGGTTCCATTTTTGAAAAGCCTCCTGGAATGCACTATTGGGATGACGCGCAGATCTCTTGTCGCATTGTCCTGAACCTCTATGGTTTGAAAACGATGTCCTTAACATGGCTTTAAGTTTGGAAAACAGTAAAAAGTCTGCTGGAACTAAGTCCAGAGAATAGGATGGATGGGGCACAATGCGAGTTTGATGTTTTTTTACTTGTTTAGTGTAAGTTTCATTAAAGCAAATGGTATATAATTATTTGCTTGAAAAATAGACCTAAATATTTTATTATGAAAGTAGGGTCTTAAGCTTAATTTAGCCACATACCTGACCTTTGACTCCGACAACTATCTTTTACATAATGTGCTTAGCTACCTCTGAGCAATTAACAGCTGTAGGCAACAAGCTGCTGAGTTCCCTAACAAATGACAAAAAATAGTGACACTTAATTGCTGTTAGCATGATATAAGTCTCTGCTTTTCACAACTTTTCATTCAATGTTATTGATATCCACTCTGTACAGTTCTTGGACAATGTAAGTACAAAAGGATTACTTGAATCAACACATTTGGCATTACTGGAATTCAGAAAAAAATTTTAGTTCGAGGAACTTTTCAAATGACTTTGATTCTTTTTGCATGAGACATCACTTGAGCATATTCCATATTTGTGACTCTGAATTGTTTGCAACACAGTTGGCAATAGGCTGAATAGATATTCTCTTCACAAGCTTCGCACTATTTGCTGATTGGTTGGTTATCAATTTTATTTTGAAGCCACAGTTTAGAAAATTAAATTTATCTTGGCATTGTGAATGCAAGCTTGCACAGATATACCAAGAAAAAGCAGTTGTGGAACTTGTGCTATTTAGGCTTACAGTTGAACTGTAAAAGGTATTGCTTATCCAAGTAACATCTACATAGTATAGTACCAGACAAAAAAAAATGGTTTAGAAAGAAGGAGTGATAAGAAATGCTGGGAATTTCCAAGGAAATTGCTTATACATGTAACATTGAAATTGAAAATATATGAACTCATTCACAAAAGCAGGTTTCTTTATCTCCCCTATTTCCGCTCTTTCAAACAAAACAACAACAGCGTCTGTTCTCTTTAATTTTTCAGAGGACGCAACCCAAACAATAACATACTTTCCTTGAATTGTGTGGTTATTCCATAGAACACTTTATATCCTGATATGCCAGTTGGTCTTACTATATCATTCTTTCAAACCAATTTGAAGAAAGAAATGCTAATCACTTGTATGACATCATTCCTTCAACCAATAGATGGAAAGACACCCATGATTAGCTCGTTTCGTTTATCTCAGCCTTGGTTCTGATCTGAGAAATTTTGTTTAGATCAGGATTGGTATTAATAGACTAACACTCAAAATTTCAGAATGAGTTATTGAATTTTAAGACATTTCAGGATACTTTTTAATTATATTTCAGGATTTTTTAGAAATTTTAGGGCATGTACAAGCTCTGTAGAACACTAAAAATATAAACTGTCTGAAAACAGAACTAAATATAAAATCTACTGTACACCAATCATCTTTTAATAATTACAATCCAATCTTTTGTCATAATTCTAGATATACAAACATGGATAAGCATTTACATCTATGATTTTTTTGTACTAAGATAATTATGTTACATAGTAAAATACAACTAAAACAATTTATTTCTTTGCTTTAGAGATTATAAAAATAATATAAGAAAATTTGTTTCCATAACAACTCATTCTCAAGTTAGAAATGGTGATATGGCTCAATGATATACAGACAAATTGATAATAATGTTTCTTTTGCTATGTGAATTCCTTATTTCTTGATTATATGTTATTATTTTAAAGTTTCCCAGTGCCCAACATGAGGTTCCATAGCTTGAGGAGTCTCATGTTGAGGGATCCAAGTTGTAAACTTATGATATAGTGAAGCAATTTTTTAAGAGTACATTTGAATGTAAAAATACTACACATATGAAAATTTGAACAAGTTTTTAAAAGCATTTTTTTTATTTAGTTAGATTAAATTTTCTACTGGAGATTACAATTTAAAATTGCTTTTTTTTGTAAAGAAATTAATATAACACTTTATCAATTTCATAAAAATCAAAATATTAAAAAGAATTTCCAATAAAAATTTATTGCTTAAGAATTATTTTATAAATACAGATTTCAAATAAAAAAAATTGAAAAATTTTAAAAATTTGTAAAAGTAATAATTTTGAAGAAAATTGTAAGTATTTTTTAGAAAATAAGTAATAATTTTTAAAATAAAAAATAAATACAAAAGTAAATAATAGGCAATAATAATAATAATAAAAAAACCCCATTCTTTTAAAAAAATGCAATAGTTTTAAGTTCATAAGAAGGAATGAAAACCTAATCGCTAATTGAAATTAGAGTATACATCAAATTTCAAATACAGATTTCAAGCTTGATTAAAACACATAAATAAATTTACTTTAATAAAAAAAATATAAAATTGATTAACAAGTATTGGTAATAGGTATTGGATAATTAAAGTTCCTTAAAATATTTAAATTAGTTATTAATTAATACATTCTATACTTACAGATTCAATACCCTTATTTCGGCGACCAAATAAGTATTCCAAGGCCAAAGTACTTTTAGGAGTTTCTGTTCTCTCTAAAAATTTGTAACATATTGAGGATTTACCCTAAGAACAAAAATAAAAGAGATAAGCAACATTTCATTTCTTTGTCAATACGAAAAATTATTATTTTTCCATTTTACAACTATAATAAAATTAGAATAGTAAATAGAATAGAATAATAATAATTCAAATTTAAACTAACTAATCATGAATTTCATGAAATTTAGATAAATAAATAAACAAAAAAAGTAAAAAGTATAGAGTTTTCTAATTTTTTAAATTTTAAACTAGCTGTTATTAACAGACATTGTCTGGCTTCAATGAAATAATATATTAAAAAAAATATTGTAAAAAAATCCAGATAAAATAATTTCAACATAATAAGATGAAAGTATATTTTACTCTAAAATAAAATATCTGTGTAAACTAGAAATAGAATTTAAAAAATTTAGTAATTTTATATCCATTTCTAATTGACTGAAACCATATCAAAATAATGACAAAAATAACACACACAAATATTTAATTCATTTCATTATGGCAAAATAAAAAATAAATATACAAAAATAAATTTAAAGCCCAACATTAAAAGATTGGACATTTGAAATAATATATTAAATAATGAGCACATATAAAAAAAATACCACACAAATTTGCCATTTTATCCTCATGAGAATTTTCAAAACAATTTTTAATGGTGCTCATGCAAACATTTATGAATTGCTTATTGATGGGAAAATTAAAGAAAAATATATATATATATATATATAATACAAATTATGAATAAAAAAGCATAGAGATATAACAACATATCCCATTAAAAATCGTTGTTTTTTTTTATATTAAAAAAAATAAGAATTATTCTCGATTTTGCTTGGTAAAAAACATAAAATAATAATAATAATTTTACAGTGAGGGGAAAAAAAAAAAAAAAAAAAAAAAAAAAAAAAAAAAAATCAAACTTATAAGTGTTATAATTTTTAGGTTTTAGGAAATACAAATGTAAAAATCTATTATTTTATATATAAAGTAATAGATGATATGGATTTAAAATGTTTTTATCAAAACTGACTATTAAACATGAGTTTAAAATATATTTTCATGATTTATGCAGAAGAAAGGTTCATTTTAAAATACTTACACCTTTTTTACTGCCAACAAGTAGAAGTACAGAATCTTTTTTATCCATATTTTCTGTGAATCAAAGTAAGAAAAAAAAAATAAAAAATAAATAAATATAAACATGTTTATGCATAATTTTTTTTTATTACATATAATATTATTGTGAATTTTGAGACAAACTTTTTTGTACATTTTCTAATGTTACTACAATTTGAATTTTTAATAATTTTGTTAAAATAAGTAAGTGTAACAATTTTTTTAAAAATAAGTCAAGACTTATATATTTTATACATTAAAATGAATGTTTCTAAACAGATTAATAATAAGATCAGCAGCATCACAGCAATATCAAAATGGGTTACTCCTTTTTTTTTCTTCAAAACATTTGTTACATTAACAATGTTAAACATCTTCTGTTTGAGAAAAAATCCTTACGAAAGCATTATGTATAGAAATATTTGCTGACTTGCCTAAAGTGTATTTATTTTTTAAATAGATATTCAATGAAGACCAACATGAAAACAAAATTCCTTTTCTTTTGAATATTATCATATTTTATAATTAAATATAGAATTAAATTATCATGAACATAGTTTTCTGAAAAATATTATATAATCATTACAATGAGCTTTTATAAGTCAAATAACTCAAGACAAATACTAAAAAGTGAAACAGATTTTTTTGAAAAGAAATTTGTTTAAACACTTATAGAAAATATTTTGTAAAAATATACAAATATTGATAAACTCAATCAATTATTTTTATAAAATAACAAATATAGTAAGAGAAAAATTTTCTTATTTTAACAATTTTATAAAAAAATATTAAATAATAATTTCAAAGCTAAAAATAATAATAATTTCAGATAATAACTTTTAAAGATAAAAATTTCTCTAAAATCTAATCTTCCTTACTTCTTTCATTTTCTCTATGCTGTTCAATAGCAATATCCCACAAGGTTTTTCTACAAAAAAACAAAAATATCATGCTCAAAAACATTAAAATTATCATACAATAAGAAATAAATCTAGCATATTATAAAAGTAGAAAAATCTGAAATAGTTCGCAATTTTAGGTTAACTTGTTACACTTGTTAACATTCAATGCAATATCAATTTAGAGAGAGAGAGAAAGCTAGATTTATTTCTTTTATATAAATACAGTTTCCCTCTGGTAGTTGTAATTGTATTTTTTTAAGCAAACAATTCTGCATGTATTTTTAATTTTTTTAAATTTTAATTTTTTTTATAAATATGTAAATTAATAATAAATTTACTTCTATACTAATAAAAAAAAATAACATTAAAAGTTTTATATAAATAAACTTTAACTAATCATTTTTTTTTAATTATAATACAAGTTATTATTTATTTTCAGAATCTGGAATTGAAGTTTTTATTTATTTTTATGAAAAGTTTAATATATACAAATTATAAATTTACTGAATTTAACAAGGATTCATGTTCTTTAAAAGTTTCATGCATTGAAAAATCACAAAATATAAATATATAATAAAACAAATAACTCATAAAATATTAAATCATATATATATATATATCAGTTATTAGAATATTATGTTATCAATTAGTAAGAAATTTATTATAATAATAAAATAGATAATACTTACGTCATAATAGTATTTATTGAATTTTTTTCCAAAGTATACTCTTGATGAATAAACCTGATAAAATAAAATAAGAATTGCAGATATATAAATAAATACATTAAAAGAAAATCAAAGTTATTGGGATAATATCAGTTTTAAAAAGAAACAATAAGAAAATTACAGATAATGTTAATTGTAGCTAAAATTTTTATTGCAAATTGCACTAGTTGAGATACATGAACATTTCAAATGAAAACAAATGAGTAATACAGAAAAAGAAAACTAAAAATATTAAACTAGTGAACTCAACCTTAATATAACTTTACAAGTAATACTCGGTTACTTGTAAACTTCTTAACAACTGTACAAATTTTGAGTTAGCAAGGTCATACAAAATTAAGGAAAGGAGTATTTCTTTTAAACTATTGGTATTTTTTTTATTTGCACGGCAGCGTGTCAAATATGTTATGGATTTAAATCTTTTACCACAAATTAACTCAAACTTCATGTCTCATTGAACTATGACATGATAATTTCACAATATTTTTGTGTTTGGTACAAAGTACTTTCTTGCTAATAGGAGAAATATTTATTTTTTATACTGGAATAAGAAATAAATAAAAAAAATAACTTAATCTGGAAGGAACATAAATATTAATAATTAATTTTCTGGAAGAAAAATTATAAAAAAAAAAATGTTATGGCAACACATTGGTACCCAAAATAATTTTTGATAGCATATTATTTGTAAGCATGGAAGTTTAAACATATTTGTTTTCTTTTTACTATTCTTTTGTTTCATATTCCTTTAATTTAATTTTACAAATAATTTTACTAATTGACTGTAGTTTTCTAATTTGCAGATACATAATTTACAAATGAACTTATAATTTTTAAAATAAACAAAATAGCATTTAAAGTAATTTTATTGATAATTAATCTTTGTTATTACATCTGGAATAATAAATTAACTATAAAATATATATAAATTTTTAAAAAGATTCTTTTAGGTAAACAAAATGAGCCCTATATTACATTAAAGAAGTTTAGATCAATATGCAGATATTTTTATTGTTTTTTTTATAAATTTTTTTGTTTACGAATAGTTTAGTCTTATATAATAGCTGGTGTTAATAAATTAGGACATAATATAAAGTAATAACATTTTAAGATTTTTCACTGCAAACTTCTTTTAATATATTATTAAATGTAGAAGAATTAAAAATCAATTTAATTAGCTTATAATGATGCATTAAAAATATTAAAATTTTAGCAATGAAAGAAACATTTTATTAATATGTTCTTCTTTAAAAAATTAAGTTAAAAAATATATTTAAAATTAATCTTGTTATATTTTATTTTTGGAAATCCTAAAAAACAACTCATGGAAAATTTAGAATAAAACTGCCAAAATACAAATTTAAAATGCAATCAATGAAATTTTCAAATATACATTCAGATTAGCAATCAAATTTATTAGTAATCTTTAATGAGCTTATCAATCTAAAATAAAAAAAAGTATGATGTTTAAATATATTGTCAATTTAATTTTAAATATATTACTTAATTCATACAAATATAAAATAATTTAATTAAAATTTACTAATATATTCTGAAATAATCCATGAAAAATTGAATATAATTCAACATAGTAAGCAATATACTTTTTAAAAATAATAATTGGTCTCTAACATATATTTAATATGTAAACAAACGCTTATTACAAATATTATGAACCTTTTAGTATTCAAGTGCGACTGATGACAAAATACTGTTGTTATGGCAACACGTTGGTACCCAAAATAAATTTCGATATCATATACTGTATAGGTAATTTATTGGAAATTACTTATTTGATTTTTCTTCGAAAAAAAATATTAAAATTTATTCCTAACATATAAAAAACAACTTTTCATTGCAAAGCTATTGATTAATCTTTAAAAACAATATGTATATGTATATTTAAAGCTCATTTTGTTTACAAATAAACACTTGCGCAGTTATGCAATAAGCACTTCCTCATAAAATTCGCAGGGAAAAAAAAAAAAAAAAAAAAAAAAAATGTTATATAGCATTTATTATTGTAATTAGTCTGTTTAAAATTGCTAATTAAAAATTTGTTTTAAAATTTAGTAATTTCTAAATATTTTGCATCTAAAAGGCTTTCTTAGGAAAAATAGTTATAAAAATTCGTTATCAGTAAAAAAAAAAAAAAAAAAAATAAATAAATAAAAAATAAAAAAAATAAAATAAAAAAAATGAAACCTATAACAGTATTTTTCTGAAATAATTAATTTTTATGAAATAGCTAAAATTTACATGCAAAACTCCTTTTTTACTAATAATTTACTAATTTAAGTTAATGAATGAAACATAGAAGTAAAAAATAAAACTTTTATGCATAAAATATTGTAATATAAAATATTTTCCAATAAACTTTTGCAATTCCCTTTAAGCAAACTTTAATTTTCCACTTAATTTCATAACTACTATGTTTAAAATTCAATGTATTTCAAGTTTTTAGTATATAGATAATTCCTTAATGTTATAAAATATATTTAAAGAATTATCTTTTTCATAGAGAGTTGTGAACTACTTGACATACATTTTGGATTAAAATTTTTGTTAAAGAATAATAAAAATTTTCCCAAAACCAAAAAGATTATCTTCCGGATTTGAGAATTCATAAGATTATTTATCTCTATTCAGTTACATGTTTGTAATTCAAAGAAATGAATCGATAATTTTTCTTGTGAAGAAAACCTCGGAAGAAGTCTATTGCGCATGCCTTAATACAACGCCATCTTGGAAGCTCACTGCGGTAGGGAGGAGTAATTTAATGTAGCGGACGATGTTAATGTAAACATTGTTGTTTGATGTACGCTCTTCAGAAAGTTTATGGAACATTAAGGTGCCTAAAAATTGTACCTTTTAAATATTTTTGTGCTACATCACATGCGTATATACCAGCTATCATTCTTGTTAGTTCATTGGCATGTCCTAGTCATTGACGTTTTGTAATGAGACTTGCGACATTTCTGCAATTTATACCAATTAATTAAACAACTTAGACTTTTCTAATGCAACTAGTCACAAAAATATGGACTAGTTTAATTATTCAAGGTAAGAAGTATAACCAATTAATCATAGTTGAACACAAATATGCTACTTAATGACCTGTGTTTATGTGTCAGTACTAAACGCCCTACCGTACGCTTGCAAAAATCCATTATTATTTACATTCTTTATGCATCATTGTTTGTCAACTACACAGTTTGATTCCCAGACAACTTTTCATGTAATTTCTAACATTTATTAAACTATTAATGTAGATTATAAGATTGTGTATGAGCAATTAAGTATGAACGATTAGCTTTGTTTAGAAATTTTTTTAAATTGAGTTTTATTCTTTGTTTATTGAGAAGTTAACGATTTCAGGATTGGACTATATATTTGTATATGCTGATGTTTATGCATTAGTTGTATATTATTTTAAGTTGTTTTGAATCAAAATGTAACAAGAAATAAAATTTTTGCTTGTCCTACACACAACATTGCAGACCCCAATGTGATGTTTGTAGATATTCTTCTAAACTTTGTAAATTGATTTGTTTACAATACTTACATTCATTTAATATTTGTATCTTGCACTTATAATATTATAGACTTGGGGCTTTTTAAGATCTTTTTTAATATCATTAATTAAGAATTAATATTATTAGTACTATAGTTATAGCCACATTTTTTTGTATTAAATTATTTTTTAATTCTCTTTCTTAATGTTTAAAAAACCGTCTTTGTTCTTTAAGAACGAATTTCTTAGCTTAAAATTTCTCATTTTTTAAAGATATTAAATACTTATATTTTGTTGTACATTTAAAATAGAAATTGGTGGAAAATTGGTAATATCCCTCTTAATGTGTTCTTGCTATCCTATTTGTTCAAAAATGGAACAAAAGTTTTTAAAAGTTTAATTTTATGAGGTTGATGAAAAATCATTATATTGATAAACATTGATCAGAGAAATGTTTACAATTTCACTTTGTAAAAATTCAATTGACTAAAATTGTATTTAATATCATTAATTTGAAATGAATTTTCTATTTTACTAAATGATTATTATTTTTACATAATTAAAAAAAAAAAAAACATAGGCATTATTGATATGACAAAGAATGGATTTTTTATTTTCAAATTTTAATGGATTACATGAATTCCTATTCAATATTTATAAAATACCCAAAAGTCATTTCTATTTCGTTTTTATTTAAGATGTATTAAATCAGGGTAATTTTTTCATGAGCTTAAATGAATGAAAATACTTATCCTGTTCATTTCAATTATTGAGGTAAAAATAATAAATTTCTTTCTGCTTAATAAATTAAATTTTATAGTGCACATAAAAATAGCTTATTAATTTTTTTGAGTTATTTTAATATCTTGTATTATGCAAGTTATATCATAATATATTACCTATTTTGAAAATCTTTATAGAACTTAATATGTTTTTAAAAATGTTTATTTGGTAACTTAAATTTTTTTTTTATTTAAACAATTTATATTTTAAATATCAACTGCCACTTATAATTTCTATAAAAATTAATGCTGCAAATTTTACAAGATTAATTAATAACCAATATTAAAATTCATGTAATTTTAACATATTGATTTATAGTAAAAATATGTAATTTTTTTTTTCACTGAAGAATTTCATTTCAACAAAATTTCTACCAGTTTCATTCTTAAAGTTGTTTTTTAATAGATTATGCAATTAATATTAATAAATAAAGACATTTTAAATTGGCTCTCATTTATAAAAGTTATTCAAAATATAACTACAAAAACAATAGTTTATCTATAGTTAAACAATAATTATTTGTCTTCATAATGTATATTTTTTTTCCTAAAAATTAATTTATTAAATAATGTTGAATGTAGAAATTCATTAATTTATTGATATTTGAAATAAAGTTTTAATTACATTTTTTTTATACTTTGAGATTTTGATTTTAAGTATAAGGTAAGCTTTATAAATAATACTTAATATTTATAAATTCAGGAAATACTTTGGATTTACTTTATTCTTATTTATAAGTATTTTATTATTATGAGGTTTTTATATTTTTCTGGTTATTATTTTGTTATGAAATGCAGTAGTAGGTAGATACCATACTTTTATAGATGTTAATAAATATTGCTTATCTTCTTTTTTTAATGCTTTGATACCAAATTATATAATTATTATCATTTAATACTTTTTAATGAAAGGGATTGATTTATTAGGTAAAATTTAAAAGTGTGAAAAAAGTAGTAAGAAATTGAGGTATTTGAATTCTTTCCTATCTTGAAAAAAAGTCATTAACTGATCCTAATGTAATTTTTCTAATTTCTATAATTATTTAATTAAGTATCAAATTTTTCTTAATTTTAGCTCCTGTTAGTTTATTTTAACAAATGTTGGGCTTTAAAAAATATCCTATTTATGTAATGAGATGTTATTAGGAAACCTTTCTGAATTTTTAAAAACTTGATTTTTTTTAAAGGATTAAAAATAATTTTTAATTAAATGTTTAATATTTTATTGGATAATTTATAAAATCACGGGAAAAATATCAGTATTAATGTTAAACAATTATATATTTTTCTTAATATTTAAATTTTATATTGCTGTAAAGATGTAATAAATATTTTGTCTTAATTTAATACAAAAAAATTAAGTAAATTAAGGTTTATTATGAATCTTTTAAAATTCATCGAAAGTTCTAGCTAATGGCTTTGAAAGATTCGTTTGGTTTTATTATCTAAAAATGAAATTTTGAATTAGCATTTGAAATTTATATACTGTTTTTGGTAGCCATTTTCTTAGAATCAAACAATTTTTGGGGATTTACTTTTTATTTTAATTATGATCTTTGTACATGTTAGATGTTTTAATTGTACTATTGCATTTGTGTATCCTTGTTATGTTAATATTTACATCTATGAGAATTACGTTACTTTGCATATTATCCATATTTGTCCGTCCATGAAGTTATCAAAAGTGAAATACTTTAAAAAAAAATATTAGTAAATAGATTAATTATTTTCAGAACTTTTAAAGTAAAATACCTTTTTATAGTAATTTTTTTGGGGCTAACTAGGAAGTGCATGAAAGTTTTTGTGCAGCAAATACTATTTACATTGTTTTGTTACATAAACTGATATATTTTTAAAGTTCCTTGTCCATTTTAATTTTGATATTTTGTGTTTTTACATTTTTGTCAATATATATATTTGAAAAATACCAATTTTATTAGAAATAAATTGTTTTATATTCTTGGTTATCATACATATTGCAGCATTGTATGAAAATAATTTCTAATTTTTAAAATTGAGCTTATGATTTTCTTTCTTTTCAGATATGTAGTTAAAAGCCTAATGTTATTCATGACAGAAGTTTTCAGTAAGAATTACAATTTTGATAACAAAACACTTTCAGTCAGTAAAGTAGGATTTGATTTTAGTTGTGGCTATCATGCCATCTTTACCTAGGTAAGAATCATTCATTTTTTTCTGTTTACAAACATTGATTTTATAAAAATGTTATTAAAAAAAAATGTGAATCCTTTTAAGTTAACTAGAACTGTATTTTTAAAATTATACCTTTTATAATAACTCGTAGCTCTTAAAAGAAATTTTCTTATTGTTTATTTTTCTAGTGCATTTTAACTTTTCTCTATTAAATTGTTATAAGGATTTTAAACAAAAAATATTGGATATTTAAATATCAAATATAATTTGATGCATATAGGGAATTTTTTTTTTTTTTTTGATTTATTCTGTTATGTTGCAAATTAAAATTTTTTGGTTATTGAATTTATTTTTTTTATTACAAATGTTTTCATTTTAGTAGTTAATTGTTCTTTCTTTTTTAAATTTTCAGCTTATTATTTATTGAGTTATTGTTGATAAAACAATATTGAAAACATGCAGAACAATAATTATAATTTTTCTTTTTATGAAATTGCATTGATTTTTTGTTTTATTTTAAAGTTCTTTTATTTAAATGTAAGCTTTTTAACATTTTTTTATAGAATTTTTGTTATGATAAAATTATAATTAAAAAAGCATTTTGATTGCTGTTTTGGCAACTGATTTTCCAAAACACCTGTAGCAAATTATATGTATGAATTTACATACAAAAGAATTAAAATATGTGCATATGCCGACAAAGTAAATTAGAAATTTTTTCATCAAATTCTTTGTAACTGAAAGCCTTCCTATTTAGCAAATCTACTGCAATAACTATTAATTATGATAAATAAGAAATAGAATAATAAATACTTGAAATAAAGAAGTGTACTGTATTATTGTTTTTTACAGAATTTTGGTAACATGTTCTGATGAGTGTTACAATAACTTTGATTGAAATGCTATTGTCAGTTATAATATAATTATTTTATAGGCCTGGTAGCTTGAAAGATCCTGAAATAGCAGAATTATTTGATAAAGAAGACCCTGAAAAAATATTTATTGATCTACGGGAGATTGGCCATGGAAGTTTTGGTGCAGTATATTATGTAAGTAATTTTTCTGTAATTTAAATTGTATACGAAATAAATTCTGAAGAATAAAATTGAATTACAATAATAAACTTTTTTTTTTAAAATAAATTTTAAGATGTAAGAATGTATTATAATATAGTAGAATTTTTTACAAAATTCTTTTTAATTTTTATTATTTTTTAAAACTAATTATTTTAAAAGTTGTTTGTTTTAAGTTTTCAAAATTATTTCCATCTATAAGAATTTGATCTATAAAATTATAATGAAAACTAAAGTTTGTTAATCTTTTACATATCATATGAGCTCATTTCAATTTTGGATGTTTAAATTAGTATGTGGGGGGGGGGGAATTAATGATATATTGAATGAGTAATCATGCTATAGAAGATATCTCAATTATTTTATACTTCTTACAAAGAATTTTTCTATTCATTAATTAATAAATATAAATTTTTCATGTTAGTTTAAAATTTCATTTTAGTTAATGAAAGCCTTTAAAAACTGTTCTTTAATATTTAGAAATATAATATGCAAGTTGTACTTTAAATATAATATCCACCTTATCAAGACTTTTTATTAATACACATTTTTTATATTAACAATAAAACTTTTTTTTTTATTGATTTGAATTGTATGTTCATTTTGTATTTTTTCTATGAACTTCTTTAAACATTTGTCAAGTTAATAAATATTGCTTTTATTGATTTTAATAAATGAGAAATTTCTGATTATTTTATGGAATTGGAATTATTGGAGAATTGTACACTTCTTTTAAAATAAAAAATACCATGCAACGTCAAGTTTCTTTCAGCTTTTTTTTTTTTTTTTTTTTTTTTTTGTAACTTTTTGATTTTTTTTTTAAGGCAAGAAATGCAGTCACAAAAGAGGTTGTTGCCATCAAAAAGATGTCTTTTACAGGAAAGCAATCTGCAGAGGTAACATATTTTATATTTTAAACAAAATGTCTTGCTTAAAATTTATAGACAGAATGAAAAAAAATTCTGTTCTCCAAAGTTATCATTTTCCTTTAATTTTGAAGACTTTGAATTTCATGATATAGAAATTTATTTTAAAAATTACAAATTTAAAAGGGCTGATTTTTTAAACTGTGAAAGTTTTTGAATTATGATTTTAATTCTCTTTTTATCCTCTATTTGTTCTTATTACATTCTTTGATTTTTAAAATGTTGACTTAAATTAACCATAATTTTAACTATGTTCTACCTTTTTATAACTTAAAATAAATATTATCAAACTAAATTTCAAAAGTAAAATGTGATTTTATAAATGCTGTTAAATAAATTAAAATAACTTAAAAAATGCTATAATCAAATTTTAATATAATTTGATTGCTATAGGCAGATTATGTTGATGCATTTAATTACAAAGGCACAATGTACATTATTCAAATATTAATAATTTTTACTTTAAATGCACTTAGGAACTGGTTCATACTTAGCTGTTCTTAAAAGTACATTACTGTAATTAAATTTTATAAATAACTTGCACAATTATTTTGTATTTATAGAACAAATCTTATTTTTGCAAGTAAAAAATTTTTAGTGTTAGATATGAAATTTAAATTATTCGCATATAATAATTGATTTCTATGTTGCAATTTATTTTTTCTTAGAAATGGCAAGACATAATAAAAGAAGTTAAATTTTTGCGTCAGTTGAAGCATAGGAATACAATAGATTATAAAGGCTGTTATTTGAAAGAACATACAGCATGGGTAAGTAATAAATTATATTTACATATTAAATATTTACAAAGTGAATTATATTTACATATATATTCAAAGTATTTATTATTTAATGTTTTTTTTTCTTTCAGCTTATTATGGAATATTGCTTAGGGTCTGCTTCAGACATTATCGAAGGTAAATGTGTGTATTATTTTGTCTTACTTGGTTTTTTACTATTAGTAAATTTTTATTATATTAGTTATACAATTTTATTAATTGATATTTCAAAAGAAACAGTTTTAATTGGAATTCATTAATATAATTTTAATTGTTATATATAATTTTGTTTCTATATGTTAACATTTCTCTGATTACAAACAATAAGTGAAAAAGCAATTTTGCAAATAGCATTGTGTTTGGAAGAAATGTTCAATAAAAGAAAAATTCTAAAATTTTGTTACTTAAAAATATTCAGTTAATTGAAATAAGTAATACATATTTAAAATATAAAATCCGAATCAAAATTGTTTTATAATTTTGATTTAAAAGTATGAGTTATTTACTTAGTATCATAATCATAAGAAATAAACTTTTTCATTTCAATTTTTTTAGTTACAAAGATTCTGTTCTGAGTTGGAATATTATTTCTTTAATTTTGAGATTTTTATTGAAAACTAGAAGTAAAAAAAAAAAATTTAGAATCATTTCCTTATGTTCTTTGAGGATTACAATTGTTGATTATCTTTTAAAATTTATATTTTATTAGTGCACAAGAAACCTCTTAAAGAAGAAGAAATAGCTGCTATTTGCCAAGATGCTCTACAAGGTTTAGAATATTTACATTCTTTGGGTAGAATACATAGGGATGTTAAAGCTGGTAACATATTGCTCACAGAAAATGGAACAGTCAAATTAGGTATACTTTTGTATTTTATGTTTCAGAAATTATTTCGCCTGATATTTTTAAGTTATTAAAAAGTATAACTTGCTCTTATGGGGTTATAAATAAATTTTGGGTTTATTTTGTTATTTTAGCAGTTTGTTAATGAAAAGCTTCTTATGTTGAAAATTTTGTTATCTTTAAAAAGCTGATTTTGGTTCGGCTTCAATGGGTTCGCCTGCCAATTCATTTGTTGGTACTCCATACTGGATGGCACCAGAGGTTATTTTAGCTATGGATGAAGGACAATATGATGGCAAAGTCGATATTTGGTCACTTGGAATAACTTGTATTGAATTAGGTGAGAACAAATATTAAATTAACAATACTTATTTGTTAGAGAATTGAAAATATTTTTCCTTCATGTTTATTTAGATTCTTCAAGTTAATAAAAATTTGAGTTAATGTTTTAAAATGGTACAAAAAATTATAAAGAAAATGTATGAATGTTATGTAGTGAAATTTTTATATATTAATTAAATTTATTATTAAATATAAATCACAGTTATATTTTGTAAATTCATTGTTGAATTTGCAGATTTTTTTAGAAACAAATGAATTAGTAAAATCAAATCAAATTAATTAGAAATTTTAATTATATCAATAACTTTATGAAATTCAAATTAAAATGTATTTTCCTTTATAAAGTACTAATGGTTGTTTATAATAACATTGAGATTATATTCTTCATTGAGTATATATATAGACAAGTTAATCATTATTAAATTAATAACAATTATTAATTTATATATATAATATAACAAATTAACGATTATTTAGAATATTTATAGACAAACTGATTGACCTCTTAATGAGTTTTAAATAGTTTAAACAAGTGTTCTCATTAATATGTCTATAGAAATAAGACATTTGATAAAGATTTCATATAAGTTATATTTAACTTTTTTTTTAAGGATAAAATAGTGTTTTTAATATCATATAACTTTTGTTTCAATTGAAATAAAAAATTATTAGTATATAAAGGAAAATCTTTTTGTGAAAATTTAACACTAAAATTGGCAGGAATAGATGGAATAATTAGCTAAATTTAATAAATGAAATGAAATGTTTGTATATGGTAAATATAGTATTTTTTAAAAGTAAAATACTATCAAACATCTTAGTTTCTTAAACAATTTTAAAATTTAATAATACCCATAATGTCTAATTCTTTATTTTAAATTCTATTCTAGTTTTTCAGTTATTTTTTAATACCATTTTTGAAATAATATGAAAATTAAAATTTAATTTTTTTAATGGAAATTTTTAATTTTTTAAATTATTTTTCTCACTGTTGCAGCTGAAAGAAAACCTCCATATTTCAATATGAATGCAATGAGTGCCTTGTACCACATAGCTCAGAATGATTCTCCATCGTTAGGTCCTGGGGATTGGTAAGTGTAATGTTTAAAAAGTAAATAAATATATTAAAAATATATAAATATGGGTGTTATTGAAATATTTCAGCATTTGCTAATGTTTGAAATGCTTTAAATTTATAAATTAAGCTTTCACCCAACTGTTTATATATTAAATATATTTAATAAAAAATTATGTGTTATACTAGTTTTTAAAATAAAGTTTTATATTTTTACATACTTACAATATTTTTGTAGTTTTTATCAAGAAAATGTAACTAAAAACATATTGAATACCAAGAAAGGTTGTTAAACATTTTCTTTATATGATATAAAAAATTTAAATTATAAAATCATATTGTAAAATCGTTTATAATTTGTAATAGTCATACATATGTTGATCTTATTTTTATTAGATTCATTATGGAGTACTATTTTCATTCATCATAGAATATTAAATTGCATTTAAAAACTAAACAGTAATTCAAAAAATATTTTCTGAAGAATATTAAAACTTTTCCCTCATCTACTAACAAATTTTAGTGAATTAATGGCATTAACAAATTGTCATTGTTTTCAATAATTAAAAGAAATCTTAAATTGTTTTTTTTTTCTCAGTTAAGTAATAGAGCAGTCATTTATAAGAATAGTTGATAGTAGCAGTTCACTTTTAGTAATTTTTAAAACAAAAGTTATTTTCTTAGCTTTAAATCAAAATAAATAAATTTTAAAGTTTAATTATATAGTTCCTTAAATGAAGTTATGTGTATATATTCTGAAATAAATTTACTGCTAACATTTTGTAGATATTTTTTAATAAGAGTTTTAAAACCAATTAACCAAATAGCTTTCTTTGAAAATTATTTTTTTTGATTTTTTCCAATTTTTAATGACTTATCTGTTTTCTAAATTTTATTATAGGTCAGATTCTTTTCATCATTTCGTAGAAACTTGTTTACAAAAACATCCTACTGATAGACCAACTGCTTCAAGATTGTTACAGGTATAATATTTTTTTAAAAAGGTTTTAAATGGGATGATTTAAATTGTAAACTATTTTCCTGTATTTAAAATGATTAAATTGTTTTTAGCATCCGTTTATAGTTAATCCTAGACCATCCAGAGTAATAATGGACCTTATACATCGTACAAAAGCTGCTGTTCGAGAATTGGACAATTTAAATTATCGTAAAATGAAGAAAATTTTAATGGTGGATTCACAAGAAAATGAAGTGAGTACTGGAGAACCTGAAGAAGACAGTACTGTAAGTACTAACAAAATACTTTTTAGGAATTGTATATCATTTAAAATACTAATACTGAGATATTAACACGATATAAAACTTCATCACTTTTTTCTAAATAAAATTTTAAAATTAGTTTTTCAGTTTAATAATATATATATTCATGATTCAGCTAATGTAATCTCAGTAACAAAAGAAGTTTTATAAAATAAATGAATTTAAAATTCATAGAAATAACAATAGAACTTGCCCTATTTTTTTAAAATTAATTTTAACTAAATAGTTCACTAGACAATTATAAACGGTAAATATGCTGATTACATTTTACGAAATTTTAGAATAAAATTTATGCCCGAAAATGTATTTTTAAAAATTCAGTATCAAATATTTAAGTAAAACACTTTCTAAAAATATTTTTTGTATTAACTATTTTTTTGTCAATATGCATTTAGGAGGATGATCAAATTGGAGGTGACAGCAGTAAAAGCAATAGCATTACAAGCACTCACAGCCAACAAAGTGAAAATGTAAGTGCAGGTAGTCAAAGCAGTAGTACAAGTAGCCTTCCACCTACCTCCGAAACGGATTCAACTTATAACTATCCTGCTTCATTTAGGGAACGAGGAGGAATCCGCCTTAGTCCATCAGTAAGTTTAGAATAAAAAGAAATATATTTACATTAATTATATTAATGTAATTTTTTATTTTAATATTATTTTACATAACTTTTTCTTATTCTTATGAAAGTTTTAGTGCTATTTATTTCTGTGTTTATACAGAGAGTGCATTTTTTCTTCAAAAGTTGTGTATAAGCCAAAATGAAACAAAAGAAATTTTTTTTTAATGTTCAAGCATGTATCCATGAGAGTGAAAATGTTGCCAAGTAGGTAAAAGGGTTGAAATGTTTTCCACTCAAATTTCTGTAAACTAAAATACTACATGCCAACAACCACATACCTAGCGATGTGTTTTGATTCAGTTGTCATGCATATATTCTGTGGTGTCTTTACTAGTCTTATTTTCTGCGCTATTTTATTCTTGTCTGAAGATGAATGAATGAAGAATTGTTATTTATATTCTGGTTTCCATACTTTTCTTTTCACTGGAGAAAACTTTTGTCGATGAGACAGCAAACCAGCAATATATACAATTTTGAAAATAAAACAACCCATTTCAATAAAATGAGTAATCCTATTTATTTTTCAATAAATGAGTAATTTTTTTTTTTTTTGTAATAGGAATATAAACTAAAGAAAGATGGGCCATATTTAATTATTTATTGCATGCATCCACATAATGGGAAATATGGCAATGTTTTTTACAAGACATATATAAGCCAACCCTTGTAATTCAATTTTGATGGGGGGAGGAGGGGGTTGTTTATCAGAAAGTTATTTGTTTTTATCAGAAAATTCTAAATATCCTCTGCCAATACATGGAAATATATGGCAATTTTTCTTTAATTTATGAATGTAAACATTTTCCTACAAAATTTTGTTTAGAAGCAAATTGAAGATGTCGTTTTATTAATTCATTAAATTTTTTTTTTTTTTTATACTGTTACCTCTTTATTTTTATTAGAAGTGAAAAAATTAATATTTGACTTCCCATCCTTGTACTCAAATAAATAAACTATATAATTTTACATATGATATTGATATAGATATCAAGTATTGAAGCTTATCATTTAAAGAAATAAAGAAGATTTTCCTTTTAAAATTCTTTCTTTTAGTATTACATGATTTAGTACCATTAGAAGTTTATTATAAAAATCTCTGTTGATGATTTTAAAAAAATGTAATTTTTCCTTTCTTTATTAGAATTCATCTTCTACCAGTCTCAATAGTGCAGATGTTGGTGCAAACAATTTTGCTACTATACGAACTACATCTATTGTGACTAGGCAAATTAAGGAGCATGAGCAAGAAAATCACATGCATGAACAGATGTCTGGTTATAAGCGCATGAGGAGACAGCATCAAAAGGCTTTAATACAGGTAGAACTTATTTGTATTATTGCTTGTAATTGTATCTTAAGCTTGCATATTAAATTATTATATAAATATGCATCATGTTCTTTTTTTTATAAAAATAAGTACATGTTTTTTTCAGCTTGAAGCTAAATGTAAACAAGAAATGGAAGAGCACAAGCAAAAACTTGATAAAGAATATGAAAATATACTTCAACAATTTAGTAAGGAATTAGAAAAATTACAAGTGAGGCATCAACAGGAGCTAGAAAGAAAAGTAATTTTCTTACTTTTTTAAGCCAATGTAGGTCTTTTGTATATTAACTTATGAAATTTTAAAATTGTTGTTTAGAATGGAATAATTCGACATTCATTTTTCTAATATATTATAAGCAATAATAATTATAATTTGTTTAGTATAATAAAACTTTTTTTGGTGGTATAGTTTTTGATATTTCAAAAGAATTTAATATATACTTTGTTTATATTAAATAAATTCATTAACTATTATATTTTAAAAATATTCAAGTCTGGTAAAATTTTCTTCAGGAATATTCCATTTATTTTCTTATTCTTATGTTTCATTAACTTTTTACACATTTTGTTTAATTATTGAATAATTTTTCATTAGTTGTCAATTCACTAGTAATTGTAATTTATATTTTGAATGAAATTGTTAAGCATGTAAATTTAAAGCAATTCTTTTTCACTTACTAATGCATTTAAATTTTTTTCTCAGCTGAAACAAAATCTGGCTAGTGAAAAACGCTTAAGCAAAAGTATATCTCAGCAACACGAAGATGAAATTAAACGGTATCAAGCACAGCAGAAGACAGAATACAAATATTTAAAAGACCGTTTGAAGCGGGTATGTAAAGTTTTCTTTAAAACTATATTCACTTTTGGTAATTTAACTTTGCTTTATTTTTTTTATTCTAATATTTTGATAAATCAAGATATATATATGTATATGTTAGGGGAAAAAAAATCAATGTCTGTGTTGGTCTTGAATGTTTATTTAGAAGAAATTGTGTGTTTATGTATGTTGTACAATTATTTCATGCTAGATTGTTTTTAAATTTCTAATTAATAGTGTAGGAATCTTTATTCAACTTAAAATTTTTAAATATTTATAATGTATGTATAATAACCAAGAATCTTTTGAATTTAAAACAATTCTATAGTTTTTTGATATTCGAAGTCAATTTATTATGAATTATTTATTATTGCATGTTATTTTTCATAAATTTATTAAAGTATAACCTCATTATAAAGCTTTACCAGAAAATTGTTCTTAGTATTAACGAAGAATTGTTTAAATTGTTTGAAATATTTTAGGTAAAAAAATTAGAGGATAGAATATACATTATTTCCTTACTAGATATCATAAAATAATTTTTGAATTCATTATTAAGCATTATTTCTGTAAAAAACAATTAAGATTTAAAAACTTGTGTGAATGAAATATTTTAGATAATGTGTGTAATAAATATTGCTTATTTATAATTTAATTATGAATGTTTTTCTTTATCTATGTTGCATTCTTAATTTGTAGGAAATGAGTGGGGATGCTTCATCTCGTCAAAGGGATGATGCTATGCGCAATCACAAGGAAGAAGTTCTTCAACGTCAAACAGCTTCTCTGCAACGCCTGCAAAGAGAACAAGGCGATTCACATCGTTTAGAAATTCGTAAATTCCGCAGGCGGAAGTTATTGCAGTATCATCAAATGGAGCAGAATTTATTACGTGATGTAAGTTGTTATACATACTTGGAGCTATAATTTAGTAGATTTGAGGTGTGTGTATACAACTTTAAGCTAAATTAAAACAATGGTATAGTCCAAACACCATTCGTGTGGAAAATTGGTAAGCTGTCAAGCCGACACAGAATTGTCATTTTGAAAAGAAACAGAACAATAAAAAGTACTTAATTTTTTAATAATTAATAGTTTAGATGACGCAGTACAAAAATATTCCACATTAACTGATACTTTTTTCTTTCAAAGTATCTTTGTATTGCGTCTGATTGGCACTCCACAAGCTAATGATTTATCTGCTGTTAAACTGGATGTTTAACTCTTTCACACTATTAATGGTTGGACTATATACATGCTTGCCTGCTTATCTTTTTTGATAGGCATAAATTAAAGGCTTTTTTAATTTATAATTTTTTGTCCGAATGTTTAAAATTTTTGATAGAAACATTATACGAGACAATAAATACCAGTAGATTAATTTTTATAAAATGTGTATTAGGATAATCCATATGTGTCATCAATTTTTAAAGATTATAATTTTTTAAATAAATTTAATGAAATGTATTATGTCTGTAAGTAAATCTTATTAAATATGTGTAATTATGTATTAAAACTTATATTTATTAGCAAGTTAACTGATAATGAGTGATGAAATGTAAAACACAGCAAAAATACTAATTGATAAGAAAAAGCTTTTGATGTTTAGTCATAATTAATATTAAAAAGAAGATTCATAGAAAGGTCAAATTTGTAATTTAGTAAATTAGATAACAAATTGAAAAGATCTGCAAGCATTGTTTTATAAGACATGCTTCAAGTATTCAACTTGAAATGTTCATTTTTTTTTACTAGGAAATGTTTCTGTTTTAAGAAGATTAATTCATAATTTAAGGTTCCTTTATTCATCTGTTTTTATATTAATTACAATTTTTATTTATTTTAAAATATGTATTAAATTTCAAATTTATTGAATTTTTATTTTTTTATGAGAATGTTAAATATTGATTTTTTTTATATTTGAATATTGCTTAATTTTTTAAGGAATTAAATAAGAGACAGTCTCAGCTTGAACAAGCCCATTCAATGCTACTTCACCACCATGATATGACTCAAGAGCTGGAGTACCGCCAGCAAAGAGCTGTTCATCAGTTGAGGGAAGAACATGTGCGTAAACAACATCAAACAGAGCTAGCAAATCAGCAAGAATACAATTCCAGAAGGGAAAGAGAGCTTCGAAAAAAGCATGCCTTAGAAGTTAAACAACAACCTAAAAGTTTAAAGGTTAGTTGTTTTTATCATTCTACAAATAGTGTCATTATAAAACAAAAGGGCGTAATCTCTGATCTGGTTCAAGATGCAATTTTATAAATAATTCAATGGTTCCAGTAATCTCTTTAATTCTACTTTCTATAATCAGGCACCCATAGTCTTTTTTTATGGATTTGGGCTTTTGTTGTCCTTGACAGCTGAATGGTGACACATTGCAGCTTGCATTTTATTCAATATGTACGTTTGACAACTTTTATCTGGAGTGTTTTGTTTTTGATATCTTCCTTAGCACTTTGCTTGATAATCTGCCAAAATCTAAAATTCACCTTTCGCCATGGTCTCAAACATGCTGCATTAAAGAGATGTTGCTGTATAGGGAATAATATCATATAATATGTAACAATCAACATACATGTTCATATTTTTTCTTGCCATTTCAATTTTTTTTTTGTTTATCAAAACATTTAAAAATAAATAAAAGCTATAATATATAGCTGAATAATTAAATTTTTTATGCTACATGCTATTTATTTTGTAAGGGAAAAAATAAATTTTGAATGATTTATAATTAGGAAGTTTTCTTTCATATAACTGAAAAAAATTGTTTTTCTTGGTACTTTTAATAGTTTTTGAGGTTATAATTAGGTCTTCAAATGGAATGGTATTGTTGGAAATGGTTTGAAGGGAACTAATTTATGATACAATGCAGTTGATTTACAAAATTAACATCGTTAACTGCTAATTTGAAATTTTTCCATTACAAGGCAAGAGATTTTTAACACAATCAATTAAGTATAAGAAAATATAGTTTATAATATAATTTTTTATAGAGTTCTAATAATAATAGTAAATAGTATTTTATAACTTTGATCTTTATTAAAAAGCCTTCCAGTAAATATTGATAGTGAGTATACATTGTAACTTTTTTAGCATTGCTTATGTTTATGAAGCTTATTGATTGCTTTACAATTAAAGTAACAATTTAGTGCATCAATTTTAATTTGATGCTATCACAATTTGAAACATACATTTAGAGCTTTTTAGTAGCTAATTTTTTAATGTTTTGTTAATATCTTATGTGGTCTTTCTGGCTTGCAGATTTTTGATGTTTATTCCTTGCTGGAATTTTCAAAGTTTTTCGTTTTGTTGTGCTTCAAAAGCTTATTGTGTTAAATAAACCTCTTTTCAATAAAAGCATTCAAAGTTTAATTCTGCCCTAAAATAAAATTCTATTTTTTATAATAAAAATGTATTTAATGGGTTTTTTTTTATATTAAATATTTTAAAGACTTAGAAAATTAAAGATGCTTAAAAAAAAAAAAAATATATATATATATATATATTTGCTGTCTTGTAAGGCATTCTAACTATTCATCACTCACTTTAATTTAAAAGGAGGATATGTTTTTATTGACTCAACATGTTATAATTGCAATAAAATAATAAAAATGTGCAATTTAAATGTATTGAAATAAATAATCTCAATTATCTTTGTTTTTACAAAAGTTTTTCAAAAAAATCAAATTTGTCTTGCTTTTTTTCTGAATAGATAGTATAATATATTTTTCAGTTAAAGAATGTAACTACTGTAATGTTGCATGTAGTCCATTTATATAATTTTAAAAGTTACGAGACTTTTGGCATAAAAAAAATGGTAGCTATAATATTTATGACTCACTGAATCAAAATTGCTTAATTTTGCAATGAAAAAACTATTTGGTTAATTAACTGTGTTAATTTTGTTAATTATAAGTGCATTGCTTCATAAGTTAGTGTGTTCCCTTTGAGCCACTTACATGAAAATCCTTATGTGAACATCTAATGATAATTAAATTACAAAAGTTTTTAAAGTGTAACTTTTTTTTTTGCTGATTGTACTTTAGATAAGTTGCGAGTTTTGGTGGGCCATTGAATATTTCTAAATTTTGTATTGTAATAATATTTACATTTTTTTTATTACTAAGACTACATGGACCATTTAGTACATTTAATAAGTATAAAGGGAGGGGATCAAATGAAAATGGAACAGCGGCCCTAATTTGTTGTATGTGAGTGTAACAAACAAGAGAAACCATCATCATAGACTCATCACTCTTGGTAAGCGAGCACATCCACATGGTATGTTGGCCAAGAATGTTGTTCGATATACAATCAGTCTACATCATGTTTGCAATGTGATGCGAATAGAGGAGCAACATGGTGTTATTTGTTTTTCAGCTGCAGAAGGTGTTGGAGTTCATGAAGTGGATCAGTGAAGGAAAACAGTGTACAGAAAATACTTGCTGTCATTGACTTGTGTGCAGGACTGGCATAAATTTTCTTGAGGGATGGAAATCTTTAAAAGATTATCTGTGACCTGGCCAAAGTTACCTCGTCATCATAGTTGCTTTGGTGAATGAAATTGACCAATTTCAGCCAAACTCTTTCTACAAATGATGTATTTGCCGCCTGGCAGAACAGTGGGACAAGTGCTTGTGTAATTTTGGTGATTATATTTGAAAATAAATAACACCTTTTCATTTTGTGGCTACTGTTCCATTTGCATTTTATCCATTGTTATAATATGTAATGCAGTATGTAGAAAATATAGCATGTATATCATATCAATATATCAATCAATATCATATCAATATAGTATGTAGAAAAAAAACTTTACATGCAATTATTTTCTGTTGTATATGTTTTTACACTGCTGTATTAGCTTGATATGAAACTGATAAAAATTGAATTATACTGATTTCTTATCCATACTTTCCTGGACTTATTATCTTATTTGTTTTTAATTTCTTTCAGCAAAAAGAATTAATGATAAGGAAACAATTTCGAGAGACTTGCAAGATACAAACAAGACAGTACAAAGCATGGAAAAATCAAATTTTAGCTTCTACTCCTAAAGAAGAACAAAAACTAGTAATTAAAAAATTAAAAGAGGAACAGATGCGTAAACTGGCTATTTTAGGGGAACAATATGAACAGAGTATAGCTGACATGCTCCAAAAACAATCAGTAAGTATTCTTTTAAATTTTGAGCTGTTAGGTGATCATTTAATATTTTAAAATATTTTTTTCTAATAATATACAAAGTTTATATGCATCTCAAGTTATTAGAAAAAAAATGCACTTAAAAAATAATGTAAAGGTTAAAAAAAAATATATACAGTTATTAAAATTG
>BPLQ01000171.1:0-38385 GCA_021605075.1 Caerostris darwini
ATTTCCGACAGAATTTATATTCATAACTATAAAGCAAAAAGTGATAAGTTGCAGAAAATTTCAATCCAGAAGAATTTTTAAAACATCCTTTTTAAAATGTGGAAAATTAATTACTTTTTAGGCAATCTTAATTCCTTTTAGAAGACCTATAAGCAATTAAACCATGAGAGTTTTTAGGATTTTTTACGGATAAAAAATCCTCATTAAATGATTTATAAGTATGAGCTTTTAGAGCTGTGTGTTAAAATAATTTCAAATCTCCACTTTCTGAACGGTTCGGTGGGAAAAACGCACTAAAAGTCCAACATTTTATTCGAATGCACATTTCATTATCCTTAAAATGCATGGATGTCGTTTTAGGGGAGACTCCAGAAAGGAGTTTGCTCTAAATTGTTAAAGTAATATAGATAGAAGAAGAAATGTATCGAATTTTAAATTATCTTTTACGGCATTGTCATTTTATGATGTACCATTTTGCTATTCGAGCGCATAATTCCGAGATAATTCAACTATTTAAAAATTACTTCAAAATTTTGTAACGGCCGTGGCGCTTCAAACTTTAATTATAAATTCTTTTACGAAATGTTAAAAACTATTTACATTAAATTCCAATGAAATTTCTAAAATATTTTTGTTTACAAACCAACTTTATCGATATTCAGAAAAGTTTTCTGATAAGTTCTTACTTTTTTAACAATACTTTTGCAATTTTTTTATTTGAGGAAATCAGCATTAAATACTCTTTTACAAGTTACCTTCTATTTTTACCATTATATAACGTTTGTTTCGTTTACGTTTTAAAAATATTACGAAATTTATCAAAGCAGTTCCATTTGTAAATAGTTGTGTAAATCACAGACAAAAAGTACTTCAAAACTTACTTGTACATCTTTTAAAATAATCATTTTATTTTCAGTAAGATCTTGAAATTCAGCCGTGACTTACTTTTCGTAATATATTCAGAGGATCCCTAACTGAAATTTTGTGCTTTGGGAGATTAATAATCATTGTTTGTGGGGATATCATCTATGAATGCGGAATGATTTAAGTTACAAACATTGGATTTAAAAATTTTTGTAAATTGGATTTCTTTATTTAATGGCATCCTAGTCTGCATTGTATGGTGCATTTTTATGTCCAAGGAAAACAAAATTAAATTCGATAAATATATCAAAGAAATCAAAATATCAGAATCGAAAATACAATGTCGGTAATTGAAGATGATAGCAGACAGTAACCGCAAACCAAAATCTACATGGCATCTATATATGTTATATCACTTTCTAGACACATTTTTTTGTGTTCCCAATTTTAAAAGCAGACATTCTTTAAAACTTTTATTGTAAATTATTATTTAACTTCCATTATTTCCTCTTCTGTACTTTTTACATCGCGTTGAATTCCGTAATTTAGATCGGGACTAAAAGTAGACATATGAAGTTGAATCGAAACCTCCTTTCTATAGAAGGGAGGGGCGTGACATATCTGTGAACATAAAAAAAGCCTTCCCGTTGTAACTGAAGAGTTAGATTATAGAAATCTTCCCTAACCATCTCTCAAAGTGGGGGTTTCAGATTGATCCAATTCAATCTCTATTAACCCTTTAAAAAGGCACTTTGGGTAAAGCTGAATCTCCAACACATCTTCCTTATGACAAACGACATCAAGTCAATGTGCCTGCAGAATTCAAAATAACGATAGTATTTACGTAAAATTAGATATAATTTTAGTATAAACAAACATTTATTTCATACTACATGAAAAAGCCGTGACTTAAGTAGACATAATTTCTGATTTTAGGCAGACTTCCATTTAGCACTAGTGTGACAAGTGGTTCTTGTAGGACATTTAATTTAGCAATTGCTATTTAATTTTTGCTTAGTTCATGGATTCTTAAACTTGCGCAGATTTATTTGACGTCAAGAATGATAGACAAGAGAATATATAAAAACGGCATATAGAGAAAAATGCATTCCAACTATTTATTTAACAAACAGTGAATTTCAAATAAATAAAAATGCATTCCAACTATTTATTTAACAAACAGTGAATTTCAAATAAATAAAAATGCATTCCAACTATTTATTTAACAAACAGTGAATTTTAAATAAATAAAAATGAATGCATAATTGAATTTTACTGAAATTTTTAAATCCGTTTTTACTTCTTAGTTGGATTTAAGTGAGTTTCTTTTAGAATATTTTATTTACAAGTATGAATATCACGATATGTGAATTTTGCAAAGCTTATGTTACAAATTTCGAAGCTCATAATTGCTTTTATTTAGGGAATCAACTTCATCAAAATTACGCAACCATTCCTCAACACAGTTCTGCTAATTTGGCACAAAGCCATTTAATAACAGCCCAGCCAATTGTCTATGAAGCATGGTGCTCTCCTATGAGTCAAATAAATTCTTCAATGCAACAAAGTATTCTTAACGGCATACATCAACGAACTGGATATGAAGAAAATGCAGCTGCTGAAATGTCTTCCCAGTATGGAGTTAGGAACCAGATTGTGTATAATCCTGTAACCTCGGATTATATGTTTCCTGGTACGCATCATATTCAAGAAAATGATCCAAATTCAACGCATTTGCAAATGCCATCTCAAGTATTTATACATCAAAATTCCCAGCATTATGGACCCATCAATCCAGAACACCCTACAAACATTCCCGTGTCTGTAACTGAGCGAAGTATTTTGTCCGCGTCTCAACAGACATTCGGTCAAAGAAATGTACTGATGCACCTAGTTCAACATCCTAATGCATTTTCTCCAATGGAATGTTCTAGAATGTCTAGCACGAATGAATTGCCGCCCCATTTTTTCCTCCGTTTACCATAATTTTGGTCTTAGTGGCAATATTTTAACGAATCAATCATCGCAATATTGTGAAAAATCTTTAGAAATGCCGATTTTGTCCATCCAAAATGCAAATAATCCAATGATCCCAACTTCTGGAATTAATTTCATTCAGCCCACACAGCAACTCGCTTCATTTGTATCATTATCCAGTGATATCCCTTTAGAAATACGTTCATTTTCCATGGATACTTTATGCACTAATAAAGAAAGTACTTTAAATCGTACCGAAACTCAAAATCCCAAAGGTTTTGCCAGCCACTTTTCGTTACCTTGTACTTCGCAGAATTCAGCAGAAAATATTTCCTTCACTTCAAGAGCCACTCAAACTGACCAGGATAATTCTTTAGGAGAAATAAAAATTAGCAACATCGAAAGTCATACATGGGAACATTCAGTCACTAGTTCATCGGAAAACAAGAATGCATGCAAGATTTCCAACACAATTGCTGCAAGCGAGGTCAGTGTGAATTGCAATAAGAATTCAGCAGACAAAAGTTTCTGAGGAAAAGCGTGTACACGGAAGAAGAAAATGGACTCGCCTCAAAAAATGAAGAAGCCTTCTTATAAATGCAGTAAATGTCCAATGATATTCAAACGAAAAGATTATCTAGAATCTCATGAGCGTGTTCACAATGTTGATAAACCATATGTGTGTAATTTTTGTGATAAAGCATTTATTCAAAGTGGTCATCTGGGCTTACACATCCGTACTCATACTGGCGAAAAACCATATTCCTGTACGAATTGCAGTAAAAACTTTGCTAGGAGTGGTGATCTGAAAAATCATGTCCGCAGCATCCACACTGACGAAAAACCGTATTCATGTAATCAATGCGGTAAATGTTTTGCTGACAGTAGCAATATGAGTAAACACTTCCGCACACACACTGGCGAAAAACATATGCCTGCAATAAATGCTGTAAAAGGTATGTTAGAAATTTCGACCTCAAACATCACATGCTCAAACACGCCGGTGAAGAGAGTAGCAAGTGCGATTCTTGCGGCGCCGAATTGTCCTCTGAGGAATCGCTTGAAGCTCACCAGTGTGGGAAAAATAAATAAATTGTCCGGGATTTAATTCCTTTCGGGAAAACTTCATTCTTTTTGAAAAACTTGCCGAAATAAGAGCTTTGCATAATTTAATTAGCTTTTCTGTGTTTAATTTAAAATGTTTGTATTGTTTTTAATATATTCTGTTATTGAATGCTGTTGTGTCATTGGTTAAGCAGGGGTTCTTCGCAACATGAATGTTTCAATAATGTTTTATAATTTTTAAGGTAGATTCGTTTAATAATTTTTGCAATAACCATATATCATATTTAGAGGTAAAACTTAGAAAGCGGTTCTTTCATTGTGTAATTACGTATTTTAATCAATAACTTCAACTGTTCTGCAGAAAATTTTTAATCCTATAAAAAATAAACTTTTGTAGGTTTTAGTGCATTTTAAATTCTTGCAACACATAATTTTTAATGAAATGTGTTTAGAAATCAGTTTTAAATATTAGCTTTTACTGATGATGATATTACAATAAAATTAAATTTTATCATTATTTCGGTGCCAATTTAATATCCTAAAATTTTACTACAATTAATTTCACACATTAATTTTTGAGTATTTTATATGCATGAAAACCTTTTCAGATAATAGGAGACAATTTTATGTAAATTTTTTATGTATATATTTATATTTGAAAAAATGTAGTTTATTGCAATTGATATTTTCCTGTTTTACAAATAATAAATATTTATTAAATATTGCTTTGTTGATTTTCTGATTATTGTTTCTGAAAATTGAGCATTTCATCAACTGATTTCAATATATTTTTTTTAAAAATATTTGTGTTAAGTTTCAAAAACTAAATCAGGATTTCGTTTCTACATTTTCTCCTGTAAAAACTTTTTTAGACTCTTATTAACGTTATTCTCTAAAAAATAATATTTTACTAGTAACACTGCGTGGCTCTCATTAGTTCTTTGCCTTGCTCTAGTCTTAAGAATATTTGAGTATGTGGGAAGTTTATTTTGGTTGTGCTGAAGCATTTCTTATCTTTAAACTTCTTAATCCCTGTTTACATAGCATTACAATGAAGGAAAACTGATTTAATGAAATGCAGCATTTTCAACACATATTTATTACAAACATTTATCTGGGATTTAATTCTGTGAACAATATGACTGCAATTTGCCAACATCTTCATCTTTTAGGAAATTTTACGATTTCCAAATTCAGTTTAATCGTAAAACCGTAATAGAAACATTTTATCGTGAGTGGGAAAATTATTAAATATTGATTGGAAATATTGTAATCCCCTTTATTGTTTCAATAATTAATTCGCGAAATCTGAACAGGAGTAGCCATAGATAATGAACTGCAATAGAGAGGCTTTTTAAATGCGTAGGAAAAAATATTAGTGACGGCTGACTTTTAAAACAAAGTTGTATTAGAATTTTTTTATTTCTATGAACGTTTGTTGATCTACATTAATAAGACTGCAGAATTAGTTCACTGGTTATTCCATTGTTCATTGCCTTTGGCATGAACTCTTCGAACCCAATTGTAATCTCGAATAATAGTTTCTATTTGCCATCGCTAACTGAGAATTTTTTTTCAACTGAACAAAGCTTTAGCTTGCATTGGTACGTGTGGTTTTGTAAAAATAGAGATCTTCTTAAATATGATTAACTGTAGTAAAATATTATTGAAATAATGGGGATTCACTTAGAATGTTTATACTTATCTACAAAATTATAAACGAAACGAACAAAGCGTTTTTCAGTGTGGAATTTGACATTTTAATGAATATTATCACCTTTTCATATTAAAAAAAATTCTAATGCTTTTAAAATTCTTTTAAATTTGTTTAATGTAATTTAAATTCTTACAACTCTTCACTTTTAAATGAAATTTGTTTAGAATGCAATTTTAATTATTTGTTTTAATTAAGATAATTTTAGTAGTAAAGGAAATGTTTGCAGTGATCTGATGCCAATTCAGTATCCTTATATTTTTAATGCATTAAATTTAACCTATTTAGTTTTTCTTCATTTTTTATATGTATACAACTCAAAAACCTGTAAAAGTAATTACGAGCGATGTTTTGTAAGAAAAGAAAAAAAAATTCTGTAAGTATTTATTTTTGGAAAAATGTAGTTTGCAATTGGTATTTTTCTGTTTTAATAATAATAAATGAATATTAAATATCGCTTTGCTTACTTCCTGATTAATGCTCCTGAAAAATTGAGCATTTCATTCAATTGATTGATGATCTCAATATGTTTGTGGAAAATATTTTTTCATTGAGCAATTTTAAAAAACCAGGTTTGTACTATTCAAAACTATTCATTGGTTTGTTCAAAACTATTCATTACTATTCAGTTTTTTAACTACGAAAAAAGAGTTAAAAATGTTTATTACTGTCATTCTCTTAAAAATACTGTTTCGATAGCAATATTACGATGCGTTCAATAGTTATTTGACTTTATATTAAGCATTTAAATAAAAAGTATTAAATTTTTAATGTTAACGAAATATTTTATGTTTAAAAATGTTAATCTCTATTTTTTACGTGTATTATTGCACTTATAAGGAAAGAAAGTCGAATTCAATAGAATTCAGCGTTTTCAATTCTATTTAGTACATAAAACTTTCTCGGAGGCAATTCTGGGAACGATATGATGATAGTTATCGCTTTCAGTTTTGTCTTGTATCAATTAGAGTAACGAATTCGTTCATTGATTACCGCAGCGCTTTAGATTTGCTAACAATTCTGAGAACTACTAACGATTTGACTTAATTAAACATTATCAACGAGTATAGAAAGGTGTAGGTTTTAAATTACTAAAATAAATAAGGATTAAAGACAAAATACATTTTATTTTAAATTATATATTACAAAAATGCGATATAATGTGAAGGGCAATTGGGCAATCCAAACAAAAATCCTTTTTTTTAATAGTTTTTCTTCAGGTTTAATCTATTCCAAGATTAAAAATTACTTTTACATTTTATGAAAGTTGTCAAGCTTTTATATTAAACATTAGAAGGAATTGGCAGACATCGACTCGCGTTCCATGGAAAAAACGAAAAAAATAATCATATCAAATTGCTGCATAATTTTAAACTTCAAAATTTTATCTGTTTTTAGCTTATAAATTTTTTATAGATCAACATAATGTTCAGATAATTTAGCTAAAAAATGCAATTTATGGATTTAATTATTTTAAAATTAAGGAATGTATGCAATTGAATTAAATTCATTAATACAAAACATAAAATTTCCTAAAAGCATCTACCAATTTTTAATGCAAATTATTTATGGCGATCATTGGATCTACTTTAATTCCCAAATTATTTTGATGTCTTCTAATCAACCCTCCTACAAAATTTCGTGCTGTTACAATTATTGGATTGAGCTACAGTTGGCTCTGAATAATGAGATTTTAATTTTGGTAACTAGATATTTAAACTTGCATAAATCAATGTTCAAACATTCAATTTAAAGATTTACGAGTCTTACGCAATAAAAAAAATATAATTCCTTCACAATACAATGAACCATAGGGTTTATTAACAAATTATACCTACATATACGACAGGGGGAAAAAACGCGTTATGTAACAAAACGCGTAACAGCAATCTTAAACTCAGAAAAAATGAATCAATCATATGCAGGAAATAAATTATATTCATCAGTTATAATTCAAACTCTTAAAAGAAAATGATTTAAAATAAAATATAGATTTTCAAGCGATTTTAACAAAATAAAATAAAAACATGTGAAAAAATTATATTAAATTAATAAATGGTCAATGAAAATCGAAAACTGGAAACTAAGAATAGTTTAAGGAAAACCATTATTTAATGGGAGAAAAAATAAATAAAATACTTAAAGTTCATGATAGAATAGATTTCGGAGCTTTCGGTACCAAAGGTCAATAATATAATGATCGTACGGAAAATTGATTACGTACATTTTTATTCGTGTTCGAGTATAATAAAAAGAAAAGCATGCAGAACTGAACAGTTTTTTTAAATTTATTTTTTAAAAATTAATTTTTAAGCAAAATATGGTACTGTAATATTAATAATTATGTCTTATTTTAGACAGTATATTTTGCGTAATTGTGTGAACATTATCTTTTGTAAGAAATTATTTATCGTGAGAAACGATTATCTTTATTTTTAAATAAGCTTTTAATTTGATGATCTAAGTATGTATTGGAAATTCATCTGTGATGTTGTATATTACAAATGTTTCTATCATATTCTAAATTTGAAGTCTTTTATTTATTCATCTGATTTATTATAACGGGAATTAGTCATCCGATTTATTATACCGAGGATAATTCTTATTCGATTATTATTTCATCTTATAAAATTTAAGGAATAAAACTGGTAAGAATTATTCCAGACTCACTCCCCAATGGTTAGGCTAAAATCTTCTGACTACATTGATTGCAATCAACATTTTCAGGAATGAATATTCTAAAAATGTGATAAATATAGAAACCGTAACGATGTATTACTTTTGGGTTTGCTTACTACAAAAATCAAACCAAATACTAAAACACTTAAAAACTCAATCTAATACATGAAATCAAGCGACTGGTCTCTCTCCTGACAAGTCTATTTTACTTGAAAAATATGACTGGTTTTTTTTTTCAAAATCTTTATTTCTTATTTTTAAGAAAGCGTAAAACACGTTTAAGTATTCATTTTTATTTAAATAAAAATAGTAAATAAGTAAATATTAGAAAAATATTTCCGTCAACATTTTTTTTTTTCTTTGATATTATTGTAAAGTAGGAAATCAGATCCTTTGCCAATAATGTGCCAGCTTGGATGTAGTATATCCGTTCATTTAATTTTACCTCTATGATAGTTATTGGTACATACTTAAGAACATGTACCATGTACCATGAACATGTATACATGTACCATTTTAAAACTGCGTTCAACAAAGTAGATGAGATTGTCTTGTAAATAATGTTATTCATATCATGAGGATTATATTGTATGGCATGATTATATTGTATGGCCATTTATGGATGCCACAAATTAAGAGGGGGGGGGATTTTTTTCTCCCGGAAGGACTTTCAAGGACAACTCTCCCGCAATTGCTGATGATATTGGAGAATGGATCAGATGACTTCCACCAGGCAACATACTTATGAAGCAAGAACTGCAACTTATGACGCTAGCAGATTTCAGCCCGAGTTCTTAAGAATGCTAAATGCAAACGTTCATCAAGATGCACTTATATACTGCAGAATAATGAATATTACAATATTTACTAAATAATAGAAATTTAATGTAGTTTTGCTTTCTTGTACATTCAATGGCAACAATATATATTTTTAAAATTTGTTGGAACATATTTCTACTCCTGATTTTGATGAGAATATCAGTTTAGGGTTTAAATAATTATCATAATTAAAAAAAAAATATTTTAAAAATCATTTCATGACGAATTATTATTCACTGTTGTTCTTCGCGTAACAAATTTTTTTTTTCTTTTCCAGTATAGCAGTATTATATTGTAATATATATTACAATGTTTATATTATTATCACATCTTTTTCTTTTATTAAAACAGGAATTGATTTATAAAATACTTGTTTTTGTCTTTTTTTTGTTGGATGTAAATTAATATTGTGAATTCTGGAAATGTAATGACATGCTCAATATATTTAAAAATATATAAATAATAATTTAAAAAACTTCTAAAAAAAATAAATGGCAAATGTATTTCAATTGCACATTTATTAACAATTTTCTTTTACATAAATCCATTTCACGCAATTTGTGTCTTGCTATACAATAAACACTTAAAACAATGATAGAAATAAGAAAAAAGTTATATTATTTCAGTAAAGAAAAATTATTAAAAATAAAAAGTTAAATTACTTCAGTTAAAATTGGCAGGATTCAAACCGTAAAATAGCAAAGTATAAGTAAAACTAATTCCCAACATTTCAAAAATAAATTTTTTTTTCATAGGCGTGATTCCCCAGATAGTCATGATGACGCCTTTTTCTGCATACATAATGAGCCTTTGGTAGGTGAGGGTCGACTTTTCTGCAATTTGCGATGTAAGCAAAAATTTTAAATGAACCTCCGATGATGCCTCTGCTACCATAGATGCCGAAATAGTCATAATTGTAAATAAACCAAACGCAAATATTAAATGGCAGCTCATTTCTAATAGAATTAAAAATTCTTTAATCATCTTAGGATCAAATACAGTATACAAAATAAAAAACATTATGCAGCAATTGTAAATAATAGTTGTAAAGACCAAAGAACCAACTTCTTTATCTATTTCGAAAACTAATCTTTTAATTAGCGAATAAGAATTTAGCAAACTTTCACAACTTGTGTTTTTGGATGGAAAAATTCCAACAAAGCAGTCAATGATACATTTTATATGGTGGCACATTGTAGTGTAAAATATTCCAAAAGCTGTAACTGAAAGAGTTTGGCATAAATGAAAGAAAACCTCCACTACGACATAAGCTATTCTTTTATATAAATCATCACTAAAATCGTGTCCAAAAATATAAAATGAAATATTCTCGTATTGTCTTGTAAATATTAATTTCAGCACTGTCAAGAAAACTTGAATAAATATGTTGACGTACATGAAAATTTTCAGCCATAGCAAATTCATACACTTTTTATCAATCTTAAATTGGTTTAAAAGATTTACAATATTCTTCAATTTATTAATCTTTACGCTAAGAACACTGCGATGGATTGAAATCGCAACAGTCAAAATAAATACTGAAAGTGACAAAACAAAGTTTCCTTTACATATAAATATAGAAGCTGTTATTGCAACTTGAATTAGTGCAACAACGATGTTCAATAACACAATAGCAGCATTTCTCAATTTTACCAGTTTCTCTGTTTTTGTAAATGAAAGCGCAAAAATTCCACTACAGCGAAGCATCGTGAAAAAGCAATCGTACAAGAAATCCATTTTTAGAATTTTAAGATTCTTTGGAGATATTGAGTTTTCTGCCTTAATATTCACAAAATGCTTTCTCACAATTCTTATTTGACTCATAAATTATTTCCACAAAACTAGTTTTTCGAATTTATTCTCGGTATTTATTTATAACGCTCTGAAGCATTGAGACATTGGCGAACAAATGAAAATAAAGTACTGCTTTAAACCAAATAAGTTTTCTGGTATTGTTGCCTAATGGATTGATTTTTAGATAATAGAGGAAAAATCAATATTTTTTATTGAGACGATTGGATTAGGTATATTTATGGAAAATAATAGGATATTTCCGTGTAGGGAAAAGAAGTAATCAAAAAAAGATCAGTAGTAAACTAAATCAATTAATTTATGCACATGTTGTTATTTTATATTGGCGCAGCGCATTCTTATTTTTAAGTCAATCATAGTTAATGATAAAACTAGTTAGATATTACAAAGCTAATTTTACTAGTTATTTTGTTACCAACTGTTCATTATTTTATCATTTATTTATAATCCCTACTTTTAAAATGTATTGGTTTCCATAAAAATTTGTTGTGATTGTAAAAGTTCTTATCATTAGAATTTAATTAAATTATTCAATAAGCAAAAACTGCTGTACAAATTAGGGGGGAAATAGACTTATTTTCTGTTTTGAAAGTACACAAAATGAAATTATTTCAAGAAAGCATTGTACCTGTTGTCAACGTGTAATCAATTTCAACATTCAGTGTGATCATCTGTAAAAGTTATACAGGCGACGTTCCATTGTCAAATTGATGATGATTTTTAAATCAGTTGGAAGCGAAGACTATTATTTTGTCAAGAGAGTTTAAAAGAAAGTTGAAAGAAAAAAACTGAAGGATTTGCAAGAGGTTGTAAAATACAGAAACATATCTCCATGGAACATTACAAATGGATTTTATTAGGTTTAAATTTTGAAACTTCGTAATCCAAAATCCTTTAAATTCAACCGAAAGTATTTTAATTGAGCAATTAAGAAATAATTGTAGTTTTAATTTGAAAAGTTCTAACAAAATAATCAAGGATACGTTATTTATTTTCTACCATATAATATATAATAATATGTTTGTAAATAATTGTGTTAAAGAGAAGTTGTTAAAAAAGGTAACCATATGAATAATATGGCAGCAAATAGCCATGTAATACTTGTTAAACCCATTTTCAAAAATGTGTGGTTCTAAACATTTTCATAAGAGTGTAAGGTATTTTGTTATAGAAACCATTATTAAATTTACATTTGAAAAATGCACCCAGTATTCCCTGTATCTTCTAGTTAAGCATTTAAATACAATAAAAAGAAATACATGAAAAAGAAGAATTATCAATAGCAACAAATTCAGGTGTTTTTTATTGACATCAAATGAGTGTAAGTCAAAGACTATGTTTTTCATTGTATTACTTTTTGCGATAAGGGGCCTGAATGGCCGAGTGACTAGCGCTCTGGCGCTCGTTGCCACAGGTTTCGAGTTCGAGTCCCGGTGGTGCCATGGATATTTGTAGTGGTTCGGAATCCACTTTAAACTGTAGGTCCCGGTCTAATACGATCGTATCATTGTTACTCCGCGTCCGTGGCTAATCTTCAAGTTGCATGCGCCCTCTGGGTAATGCAATGTTAGTAACGTCTTTGCAGCGCTTGCCTTAAGGCATCCAAGACAATTGTCTAAGTGTTTGCCAGCTGCATTAGAGAAAAAAAAACTTTTTGCGATAATAGCACAACTATATGGATGTTTATAAGTACAGACATCTGTTCGTATATGAGCATAGATAAAGTAATTCGGATCTAAGACAAAATACGAAGAAAAAAATTTGTTAAATACCTCAATAATGGCGTAACTTAATCACGCCATTTTCCTTGATTTTAAATTAAAAATAAATTCCGCGGCTACAAAGCAAAATGATGGGGTTTTTTTTTCAATGCAGCTGGCAAACAGACATGGACGCCTTAAGGCAAACGCTGCACAGACGTTACTCACTTTGCATTACCCAGGGGGCGCGTGTAACTTGAAGATAGGGAACGGACGCGGAGTAACAATGCACCCGCAACGCTCTACGATCCTATTAGACCGGGACCTACGGTTTAAAGTGGATTCCAAACTACTACACACATCCATGGCACCGCCGGGACTCGAACCCGAAACCTGTGGTACCGAGCGCCAGAGCGCTACCCACTCGGCCATTCAGGACCACAAGCAAAATGATGTAATTAACATAATTTTTTTTATAGTTTCAAAATTTGTGTATAAATTTCAAATATAATATTTAGAATTATTAGCTGTCTTTTAAAACAGATTATAAAATTATATGCTAATTTATTAATGTTATACTACGTGCATTAACTCAAAAATAATATATTTATAAGAAAGTAATTTGTCATGTATTATAATTTTTTTTTTTTTTAAATTTCTGTAGCCTTTCAATTTTAAATTCCTTGTTCATTTATTATTTATTTATTAGATAATTCACATCTACTACTTTAAAGTCCTTTGAGATCTTTCAGTTTTTTATTTTTATTTATTTATTATTGTGGTAAGCAATCTGTTTTAAGGGTAAAGAAGAAATTAAAAAATAAAAAAAGATAGAAGAAAGGATAGAAAGTCTGAATAAAAAGATAAAAGATGGAAAAAAATCAACTAGTTACGGTGTATCTTTGTGGTAAAATATACCCCGAAAACCTACATGTCTGCAATACTGAATTGAAAAGTTAACACAAAAATTGTACTTGCATCAACGAAAAAGGTTGAAAAAGAAAAAAAATACGTAAAGTCATTTTAAACTGGAAGTCTGATCCAAGATTGCAGAAAAATTTATACAACTACTGTAATAACAAAGTCCCTTCGGTAATCATTGGTCGTAATTTCAGTAAAAAAAAATTAATGGTGCTAAACGACACCCTAATATAATTAGGAATAAAATGAGCTTTATAACCGCAAGAAAAAATAATTCAAAGAATATTTTACAGTTAAGGAAATTAAGCTATTGAATTTAAAGTAAGTACCGAAGATTAAATTATAGAATTAAAATAGATAAATTTGTGTCAAAGAGCTAAGGGGAATAACTATTTAAAGATGTATAATTAAATGAATTTAAGTACATTCAGAATTTAGAAATAACAAAAATTTTCATAGTAGAAAATGAGAAAGATTAGTTTGTTGCTCTACGTTCATTTTTGTTGCACACTGTATCTTATTTGACCAGGGACCTACAATAAAACGTGGATTCCGAATTACTAACAAACATGCATGCTATTGCCAGGACTCGAACTTAACCTGCGGTGCAAAAGGCCATAGAGATAGTCAATTGGCCATCAGGCCGCAGCAAATGACGAATGGAAGTCGGGCCTTTAAAAATAGCGTAATTTATTATGGGCAATGAATGCATTGGTATTGATTGATGTGTAAGTTTACACTTCATTACATATATTCACTTGTCCTCTACACGATTATCAACATACATCGCCTTCGTTAAATTTGCATGGCAGTTCTTCTCTGATATGGTACAGTTTAAACCATTTCTCTTGGAGAAGACCTTTCAGAAGACATGCAATCCCCTTGAACAACTCCATTGTCCACAAATATAGAAGCTTGGAGAAAGGAATTGATACTTCAAAAATGATTCTTTTATAATCGAACATTTATTAATAATTATTAATTTGAGATCATTTGGCACTATATTAACATTATAAAGGCGATACATAAAAAAGACAAATTTAAGATTAGCCACGACCACGAGAGGTCTGCTACACTGTATTCATCTGTCTGAACGAAATACTCCAACTGCATATTCCTCTCCGACCCCTACCGAAGAGCTTCGCAGTTGTAAATTTACAGTGCTCATTCATGAACACGAAATCCTTTGATTCGACTATGGTTGCTGGGTTTTTGAATAAGAACAACAATTCGAATCCAACGGAACAATTTGTTGGGCTAGATGTTGCTATATCGAGAGCCCTGAACGGTCGAGTGGCTAGCGCTCTGGCGCTCGATACCACAGATTTCCGGTTCGAATCCCGGCCGTGCCATGGATGTTTGGAGTGGTTAGGAATCCACTTTAAACCATAGGTCCAGGTCTAACAAGATCGTAGAGCGTTGCGGAGGTGTTGTTACTCCGCGTCCGTAATTTATCTTCAAGCTCCACGCTCCTCCTGGGTAGTGTTAAGTGAGTAACCTCTTGGTAGCGTTTGCCTGAAGGCATCCAAGACACTTGTCTAAGTGTTTGCCAGCTACATTAGAAAAAAAATGTTGACCATCTGTATGGCATACACAGCTATTTCTTTCCAGCCATGCCACCTCCCTATCAATAGTCTCGTTTAAATCCCACTTCCTTAAAAGAAAACCCAATGTATTTTTTCTAATGCAGCTGGCAATATATAGACAGTTATCTTTATGCTAAAAACAAGCGTGGCGCCGCTCTTATTCATTTAGTACTACCCAAGGGACACGTGTAGCTTAATGATAGGCTACGGACGCGAGCAGAACTACGCCCGCAACGCTCTACGATCCTATTAGACCGGGACCTACATTTTAAAGTGCATTCCGAACCACTACAAACATCCATGCCACCACCGGTACTCGAACCTGAAACCCATGTTGCTCAGCACCAGAGAGCTAGCCACTCGGCTATCAGGTTCAGAAATATCAATGTAATAACCACTAAGCCATTTATTCAAGCCCTTTTGTATATATTTTATACACCTTTTTTAAGACTGAATCTTGCCCTACATTTTATTTCAAAAATTAATTCATCTCCTTTTATGATTAATGTATTATCTTTTTTTTTTAAAAAGACTTCAGCGAACAATAACTTAAATAAATTTTTGAAAATTCTTAATATAACGTGAGTAATTTCGGTCACAAACGGAAGTAACATAAAGAAATCAATTTAACTTTCAAAAATTGTCTGTTTTCCTAATTTTCGATAGATTCCCATGAAAAATAAAATATTCTTTCCTGATTTTTAAACCAATAATTTTACTTTGAATCTCGAAAAATCTGCTAACATCTTATGATGATCTTACAAAAAAAATGTGTATTTGCTTTAACTATTGTAACATATTTACTACGTGTACTAACGTAATTTACTGCTAAAATGTAATGCACAATTAAAAATAATATTTATCTTTAAATGAGAGACATAACGATATGCTCAAAAGTGTCACTTTGTGAAAACATACTGTTTTCAAGTACAGCTATGAGCCAAGTGTATAGGATCGGTCAAGAAAAATAATGACATCAGATGGCATATATAGGATGATTCAAGTCATGGGGCAAACTTTAAGGGGTGGTACAAACTTACTTAAACTTACATTTTTTTTTCGTGTGTAAGGACATATGGTCGAAAGTGAGTCGTTGAAGTGACACGTTAATTATGAGATAGATTCCTGGATTTCTGCAATTATTATATAAAAAAAAATAATTTCATTTTTTCCGTATGATCTTGAAATGTAGTTGGAATTATTATATTCTTAGTAATAACATTCATGAAGCACTATGAGTTCAATGTTTAAATTTGCAGCATAATAATTATTATTAATTGAATTTTAAAAATTTCAAACTTCTATGAATGCGATGCGATTTAATTTTAAAAATTTATTTTCTTTACTCAGTGTATAACTTTTATTATATTCCTGGTCTATGGAATTACGGGGCCTTTCTCACAATTATTGGAAAAGGATGGAACAAAGCAAAATTTACAAGAAAAAATGGAATACGAAGCTGAAGTCCACAATTGAATAAGATATCGGTAGTCAACGACAAACCAAACCCATGCATGTAATGTATTCTGCTATCTATAAAAATGTTTTCTATTGGTAATTTCAAGAAGCCTTGCTTCCTTAAAAAATTAATAGAGAAAGTAATTTAACTTACATAACGTCTAAATCAGTCTGGTATCCGGCGCATCGAATTTCGTAACTTAGTTCTCAGCCAAAGCTCGAGATTCGAAGCGGAATAGTAAACTCCACCTTCTATGGAAGGGATGGGCATTATAAATCTGTGGACCTATAAACCTTTGAGTTGGGGTTGAGGAGGTAGATTATGAGAATCTCCAGATGACATCACTTGAAAATTATTGGAAAAGGTACTACAGTGACAATGCACTTAAAATTGACACCCTAAAAAAGACACCTTGGGTAAAGCTGAGTACACGTCTGCCCTTATGGCGAATGCATCAGGTCAAGGAGCAAACAGAAATGTACGTATTAATAATTAAGTACAGTGCTTTTTATATAAAATGAAAATGAAAGATTTTATGCTAAAAATAATTATATCACTCTAGATGAGAAAGCCGTGTCTTAGTTAGAAATGATATGATAAGGATCTGGCATTAGGCAAACTTTCCTTTAGCACTAGTGGGACAAGATAGGCAGATTATTTAGTAAATAAAATTGAAATTCCCGTTTGGTTCTTCGAATCTGTAACTACGTTTGACGTCAAGAATTAAAAACAAATAAATAATAATATAGAAAGGGCGAGTAAAGATAAAACATGTTTTAATCATTAAGTCGAATGTCCAATAAATAAAAATTAAAATATATTTAAATTTTATTGAAAATTTCAAATCGGCTTTTACGTTCTTAAGTGGATTTTAGTGATTTAATATTTTTAGAAATTTTTTTTTAATAAGTATGGAAATCAGTAATTGCCAATTTTGCAATGCCTATGTTACAAATTTGGAAATTCATTATTGCAAGAATTTTGGGAACAAACGCCGTCAATGCAATGCAACCATTCCTCAAAATAGTGAGGGAAACTTGGCTCAAGATATTGATTTGAGAACGGAACAGCAAAAGCAATATGGAGCGCGGAGTCCAACTTTGAATCAAATAAATATTTCGCGGCAACAAAGCCTTCTTTCCAGCGTGCATCAGCCAATCTACTGTAAAGAAACAGCAGCTACTGATATGGTTTCCCAGTATGGAGTTGCGAGCCAATATCGATATAATCCTGAAACTTCGAATTTTCTGTTTCCCGGCATGCATCCTATTCATGGAAATGAACCCAATTCAACACATTTTCAACTACCATCTGAAGTGAGTAAAGAGTTTATAAATCAAAATCTGCAGAATTTTCTACTCTCAAAATCAGAACACCCTCCAAATAAAGCCATGTCAATAGCTAAACCAGGTTTTTTGGCTGGGTTTCAACAGACATTTCATCAAAAGACTGCAACGATAAATCCAACGGCTCAGCCTTCTCATGCATCTTCACAACTGGAATTTTCTGAAATATCTCGCACGAATGAAATTTCGTCCCATTTTTCCTCCGCTTACCCTAACTTCGGTGACAGTACATTGACAAATCGTTTATCGCAATATTCTGAAACATCTGTAGAAATACCGTCTTTGTCCCTACAAAAAGCACAATATAATCCTATGAACCAGATTCCTCAAACTAATTACATTCATCGCACAGAATCGTTCCCTTTTGCCCCATTAAGATGTGATATCAATTCAAGAAACCCTTCAACTTCCGGCAACAATCTATGCAGAAATAGAGAAAGCAATATTTTTAATCTTTATGAAACTGGAAATCCCAGTTATTTTACTGACCACGTTTCGTTACCGAGCACTTCGCAAGTTTCCATGCAGAACCGAGAATCCCATGCAGCCAAACTACGTACAATAAAATTCAATGAAGATAAAAATAAGCAGTGTACAGATTTTAGTGATGGTATAGCCGAGTGTGCCTACTACGCTTCAAGCTCCATTCAAACTCAACAGCGTAATTTTGGAAGTGGAATAATTAACAGCAACTCCGAAATTTGTGCATGTGAATATTCGAGTCCAGCTACTTACTCATCAGAAACCGATAACGCCCGTAACATTTCCACCACAACTACTTCAAACAAGAGCAGTGTGGATGGCAATGAACATACAGCAGACAAAATGTTGAATAAAAATTCTAGTGTATTTAAAAAAAACTTGGATACGCCTCTTGGAAAACCGAGGAGAATTACATATTTATGCAGTAAATGTCCAAAGCTATTCTATCGGAAAGACTATCTTGAATCACATGAACGTCATCATGATGAGGAGAGACCATATGTTTGCCATTATTGTGACAGAACATTCACTCTAAGTTTCACCCTGCGAGATCATATTCGCACTCACACTGGCGAAAAACCATACGAATGTATGCATTGCGGTAAACGCTTTGCTCGCATTTCTGCCTGGAATAAACACGCCCGCGTCAGCCACATTGCCGATAAAACTGATCCGTGAAATGAGTGCAGTGAAAGCTATGTAAACAATTTCTCCCTCAAACATCACATACTTAAACACGCTGATGAAGCGAGATTCTTGAAGCCATGAATTCTCTTCTGAGGAATCGCTTGGAGTTCGCAAATGTAGGGAAGAATAAACATAGTAGTTCTTCATTGAATGCATTTGGAAAAAGTAGTTCTTTAATTTTGGAGAACATACCTCGAAATAAAAACGTTTTCTCATGATTCAATGAGCTTTTCTGTGTTTAATTTAAAATTTTGTAACAGGATTTTACCACTCTCATCATTCACTGATAATACTTCATTCTTGGGTAAGATACAGTTTTTGAAATTAAATATTTTTGAATGTTTTCTATTATTATTATATGTTATAGTGCCATCTGGAAGCAGGTGTTCTCTGCAACATGAATGTTTCAATAATGTTTTACAATATTTAATGTAGTTCGTTTAATAATTTTTATGATAACTATGTACAATAATTATAGATTAAACTTGGACACTTGTGTTTTTTACGGTCCAATTAGGTGTTTTTAATTAATTAATTTTAACTTTTGGGCTAATATATATTTTAATGTTATAAGAAATTTTTTAATAGATTTCAGTGCATTTTAAAAATTCTTACAACAAATTACTTTTAAATAAACATGTTTAGAAATCAATTTTAAATATTAACTTTTACTTGTTAAAATTTACTTTAATAGTAATATAATATTATACCAGTGAAAATTTAATATCCTTAAATTTTACTGTATTAAATTTCGCACATTTAGTTTTTTGAGTATTTTATATGCATGAAAACCTGTGTAGATAATAGCAGACAATTTCATGTAACTAATTTTATGAATACATTTATATTTAAAAAATGTAGTTTTTTGCAATTGATATTTTATTTTCTTACTAATAATAAATGAGCATTAAATAATGCTGCGCTGATTAATTTTTGTAAAATCTTTAGCTGTTTTATGCATTCTGATATTTGCGCGCAGTGTGGTTTCCCGTAAAATTTAAAATTTCCTGAATGATTTCAATGTTTTACTATAATTATTGTAAATACTTTTATACTTGTTGTAGATAAATATTTTAAACATAATTTGTAAAGGGTTTTTCAGTGTGCAGTTTCATAATTTAATTAATATTTTCACCTTTTTAAACAAATATTGGAAATTAAAAAAAATTTAAGAATTTAAATGTAATTGAAAATTATTTACAACCCTTTACCTTTAAATTAAATGTGTTTAGAATGGAATTTTAATTCTAGCATTTTTCGTTGTGCAGTTGGATAACTTAATATTTCACATTTTTATTCAAAAAATATAATGATTTAAAAATATTTTACCTAGATTTAAATTCTTATAAATTTCACTATTAAATTAAAAGTGTTTAGAACGGAATTTTAAATATTAGCTTTTACTTAAATTAAGTTTAATAGAGGAAATGTCTATCCTAAACTAATGCCAATTTAGTATCCTTAAATTTGTAATGCATTAAATTTAACGCATTTAGTGTTTTTAGACTTGGTTATGTGTAAACAATTCAAAACCTGTACAAGTTATTGTAGGCGATGTTATGCAAAAAAAGAATTCTAAATGTATTTATATTTGGGAAAAATGTAGTTTGTTGTAATTGATGTGTTTTTTACTAATAATAAATGAGTATTTAATATCGCTTTGTTGAAATTCTGATTAATGTTTCTGAAAATTGAGTATTTAAATCAACAGGCAATCATTGCGGTTCTGTGAATTATTTCTTTCTGCAATTTTAAAATATAATAAATTGTTTATTTCCTCATATTCTGATACACAAAAAGTAGTTACAACAATATTAATAAGTATTTTTAAAAAAAAAATCCTGTTTCAATAGCAATAGTGCGAGGCTTTCAATAATTGTTTGTCTTATTACATTACGTATTTTAATAAGTAGGAAAAAACATTTTATGTTTAAAACCATTAATCCCCATTTGCATGCGTGTATTCATTGCGCTTAAAATGAAAGACGATCGAATTCAAAGGAATGCGACATTTTCAATCCTATTAGTATATAAAATTTTCTCTGGTGTAATTTTGTGAACTATATAACACCAAGTTATGTATATTTGGTCTTTTCATCTTTTAACGAACTTAATTGTTGGAGAATTTCAATTTAATCATTAAGCGTGAATGAGAATATTTTATTTTGAACGGGATTACTATTAAAACTTGAAAAAATAACAATTCCATTCTTATCTTTTAATAATTCCATGTCGAAATATTCCGTTGTAATGAGTTACTAATTATTGGTAAGAATTGATTTCCCAAAATTAACTTCATTATTTTGTATTTTATTATTTTACAAATGTCGAACATTGTCACCTAAGGCTTCAGTTCCCTGGCTTTGAAGTACTTTTTGACCACCTAGAAATTGCATTACAATTATCTAAAAGTTCAAAATTCATAGACGGACTGAAGTCGCATAAAGCACAGTTGGAGGAAACCACTACTCCAATTTAGAGGTGGTCACGTAAACATTCTATGACTAGTCAAATTTCTAATTTGAGCCACAGGTGTCCTTCTTGGAAAATTGGGAATAGTTCTCTCTTCGCCCAGAATTCTCTATCACTTATCTATAGCAAGTTTAATCATATCTTGTTTAAGAATTGTTTTAAAAGTCAAGTTAAAAGACACTTTAGTCGTATGAAATGAAAGCTGTTGATTAACGCGCTGCTCTATCAAAGTTGCTTTCTTTTTCCAGAATATCAGCTTTTTTGTTACCAGTAATTACACAGTGATTGGAATCCATTGGAAAGGAACTCTATTTGCTAGTATCTTAAGATAAGGCCTACAATTCAAAATTCGTTGGGAACTATTTTGATTATTCAACAGTGTTTGAAGCACTCTTGGAATAGACTGATTTTATAAAGGGCTGTCTAGGAATCGACAGATTTTGAATAAATACAGTAATAGCTCCGATTTTGTCATCAAAGGCAGTAGTAAGATAACCCACAGGTAAACAGAAACCAAAAACTCGCAAAGGACACCTGATCAAGCTCTGTCAAACATAGATTCGTAGAGATTTTAAGAAAGCTCAGGTAAGAATTCTCTAGTGACGTGTGTTGCCATATCTAGGAGAATCAATGGCGATTAAGAATAAGACCTGGTCTGTTTCTGAGTTTTCTCTTATGAGACACACATTAAACGTTATTTCCCCTAAAAGTCCTATCATATGTTTGAAACATCCCCTGATCCCAATGACATGGCGTATTTAAGAAGATCGATATATAAGACATCTATATATATTTGCTATTTTTGTTTTAAATAAAACATATTTTCAATGCATCGATGTCCAAAAAATGTTGAGGAATTTTGCACAAATTTAAAATGATTGCAGATTGGCGAAATGAAGTTGTTTTTTTATTGATTATTTTTGTTAGTAATGAAATTATACGAAAATTATTTAGGAAAATCTGTTTTATAATTTAAGGAGTTTCTTTTTCCTAAATTAAAAACAAAATCGTTGTGCAAATTTAATATTATCCAATAGAAAAAACTATTAACATTTTTTGACATATTTTACACGAGGTGAAAAAAAGAATCATTCAAATATTCCTGGATATATAGATGAAACTTTAAAATTAATAACTATTAAAAGAATATTTCGAAAACTTAATTAAATTAATAAAATTTTAATTACTATTTTTTTTTTTTTAGAATTCGAATAGGAAATGCACAAACCATAGCTTTTATTATAAAAAGAAAATTATTTTTCTTAAAGTAAATTAACACATGAACGAAAACAAAGTTGTTTAAAGAAGTCAAGAATTTTTGATAATTTTACGAATCACATGTAAACAAACTGAATTGTTCTGTTTTTTTTTATCATAATCATTTTGAAAATGTTTTCTTACCTTGAAAAAAACCTCGCTTCCATTTAATATCAAATCATTATTTGCCATCCATGTCTTTCATTATGTTACTGTTTTGCTACTTTAAAAAAAATTAATTTTTTAATGTAGTAGAAACGAAAACAAACAACTGAAACATTATTTACTGAAAAACAAGATTGCTGTTTATACGGAATTTCTAATTCGTCATTTCAACAAATTTATTTTTATGTCAATTGCTTTACTCAAAGTTTGAGTAAAATAGTATAGTATGTATATAGTTTAGCATATTATCCCTTTCACGTTTGGTTTTAACTGCATTTATTTATATTTTAAGTTTAAACCAGTGGAATTATCTGTATCAATTAGGCTTACTTAAAAAGAAGTGATTCAATAATTATAAAAGTGAGAAAATTAAATAATTAGGAAAATCAAAAATGGATTTGTCTTTATTAATATTTTCTAAGAAAAAGAAATTTCAGTATCAGATAAAAATATTAATTTAATTAAAATTTTAATTCATTACCTGTCACACATGATTGGAAATACTTTAAAATTAATCCGACTCTCCAAACGTAATTATGCGAACTGATGGCCGATTGGCTGGCGCCTCTGCCATTGGCATAACAGATTTCTGGTTCGAATCCTAGCAGTGACATGAACGTTTGTGTGTGGTTCGGAATCAACGTTAAACTGTAGGTCCCGATCTATTTAGCAAATATTTGTTTTTACAAAAAGCGTTTTAAACTCCGTGGCAGAGCCGCAACTGTCATATGTAGCTGTTGATGTGAGAGAAATCAAAATGAATAACTTCATTAATAATAAAATTGCTTGGAATGAGATGCAAATAAATTAGGCTTAACTGTTAGATCTCTAATGCAGTCTTATTGGTATCAGAAGATCTTCTATTGTTATAGCTTTGAGGCTTTATGGATCGTACCATTATATCCTGCAATGAAATACATTGTGCTGAAGTACTAAATCTGTAATTCTGATATTAAGCGTTTAAGATGGAGAGAAGTTAATTTTTTATGTAATATAAATATCATGAAAATTAAATTATCATTTAAAATGACTTCGAAATCGAAGGAAGGGAAGGAAATGAAGGAAATCGAAGGACGTTAGTATTAAAAACACGATTATCAGGCTCGGAAATAAAGGTTTAACTTATCGTGCTATAGGAGTGCAGTTCAATATAAGTTTATTTACTGTCAGAAGTGTTGTAAAAAAGTTCAAGGAAACAGGATCAACGGAAAATAAGACTAGAAGGGGACGACCTCGAATATTTTCTACAAGAGAAGAACGTATCATTATTAACAAGGTTAAGAAAAACCCTAAAATAAGTGCACCCCAGATAGCTAGATATATTGCTTTCACTTCGCAAATAAATTTCAGCGTACAGACTGTACGGAATGTTTTACACGAGAGAAATAAATAGGAGAAAGAGGTTAGATTTCGCAAAATCCCACGTTGATTTATCTGAAGAGTTTTGGAACACAGTTATTTTTTCCGACGAATCAAAGTTTAACATTTTCGCCAGTGATGGACGACGATATGTGTGGAGGAGGCCAAATACTGAATTGGAAAAGCAACATTTAACTGCTACTGTAAAACATGGTGGAGGCAGCGCCTTAGTTTGGGGCTGTATGGCAGCTAATGGAATTCACAACCTGCATTTTATGGATGGTATTATGACAGCACGTACATACATTGACAGTTTGCGCCATAACTTAAAAATCAGTGCCCAAAATCTTGGCTTGGGAACATCATTCGTTTTTCAACAAGACAGTGACCCCAAGCATACAGCGAATCTCACCCATGAATGGCTACTCTACAATGATCCTCGCCAATTAAAAACATCACCTCAATCGCCTGACATCAATCCAATTGAAAATTTATGGCACCTGCTGGATCTAGAAATCAAGAAACATAAAATTTCAAGTAAAGACGACCTCAAACGTGTACTCTTGCAAGAGTGGCACAAAATTCCCAACAGTACATTTTTTTAATTCCATTTTTGTTAGCAACAAAGCCCTTAGTTTCCTCTATGAGAAATAGATTACAAGCTGTTATAGATGCAGAAGGTATGCATACAAAGTACTAAACATATACTGATTTTGTTTTCGCTCATAATTTTGCCAATACTTTTTTTATCATTTAAATTTTGGATTTTCTCATAGATTTTGACTAAAAAAATATTTAAATGAAAATTTCGTTATATTTGTTTGTCTTCTATCCATCTGTAATCGCTGTTAAAATAAAATTTGTAAATATACTTTGTTAGCAAATATGATCATTTATAGGCAATTGCCAATACTTTTTTTATCCACTGTATATATAGTATATTTACCAGTTTGATAACCTTGCTTGCAGACATTTGGTTTTCATTGAGTTATTAAATAAATACAACTATAACAATGCACTTCTCTTAATTTCTAATAGAATTTTCAATGGAAACTATTTATGTACTCATAATCTTTCAGATTGATTATTCTAACTTTTATTGGATCAAGAATTTCACTAAGACTTTGTCTCTTAACTTTTAATTTGTTCTTCACTTTCACTTTATTTTTTTTCACTGTAAATTTGCCGATTTAAAGATTTAAAACGATCGATCGATTAAATGGTCCACAATATAACGTAAAATTCATGTAATAAAATAATATTATCAATATTTACAGGCTTTTGATTGCTATCGAACAAGTTTTCCATTTTTCAGAGCTTAAAACAATTGTACAAGTGAAGGTAGTACAGATTTGACCAGCTTAAGAAAACTTCAATTCTATAGCAAGATTCTCCACGTAATTCTTTTTCTCCAGAGTATAATAAAGCTTTGTGGAATAAATAATTATTTTACAGAAGATTCAAGTGTACGCTTTCACAGAATTCAAATATTCACTAAGTTGACAAACTATACATTTTTAATAACTTTGAAAGCTATAAAACAGTATGTAAATGAATTTCATACCTAATAATTTAACAAAAAAACGTCTTTGATAAGTCCATACTGATAATTATTTTTTTTTCCATAGATTTAGTGAATCTTACTGAAATAAAGAAGTATTTCCGCTGAATTTCATTTGCTGATTTTTATGAAAGGCAAATATTCACTTAGTTGTTTAACTACAAATGATTTTAATAGCTCTATATTATACAAACACATATTTTAAAACTTACTGTTCAAAACATCTTTTAAAAGAAATGAGAGTCATAATTATTATTCAATTCAATTTTAGTGAACATTATTAATTTATGTTAAAAGGAAACTACTTTTCAGTGACTTCTAATCTCGTTTTTTATCTGTTCAAACCATGAAACATAAATGTATAAGTTAATATGATTCCAATTATGCCAAAAGCAAAACTTCTTCTGAAAGGAGTGATTCTCCATACTGTTAATGTAATTCCTTTTTGAAATAACATCATGATTCTTTGTTGAACAAATATAGATTTCCTTGTGCTTCCTGACATATGAGCTAGAGAACCAACTTCCAGCGATGCTTCTTCTACCATCGAGGCCGAAGCAGTTGTTATAATGAATAAGATGAAATTATTAAGAAAAATAAAATACAAATAAAATCTTAGAAATGATCCTTCGAACACTTTTGGATGAAGGATAACATTTATGGAATAACACATTAAAAACGAAATGGAAATTATGGATAGGAACACAAGAAATCCAATGTCTTTATCAATTTGCTGCACAACTAATTTTATGTTGGTATAATCATCCAGAAATTTTTCAAAACTAGCCTCGCTCTTTTTGCTATGTGTTGCTATTTGTTTGATAATATGGCTGATATGAATGCAAACAACACCATAAAAATATCCAAATGTGATAGATGGCAATGAATAGAACATAAAATTATGTATTTCGAATAATGTGTAAGCAATATTATTATAATGTTCGTTGTCAAATTGATATCCGAAAAATAAACGAGATACGTTTCCAAACTCTTGTTTAATCCATAGTCTGAAAGTAATTAGGAAAACTTGAGAAAAATAGTGCTTATAATGATAATTTTAAGCCATAACCAATTAACTCCTCTGCTAATTTCAAATTTATTGAGTGTTTTAGAAATTTTCTTCAGCGTAATAATTTTTTGGATCAGAACACAACGCTGTATAACTAGTACGATGTGCATAAATATTATGGATAGTATCATAACAGAACTGTCGCAAAGTGCCAATGCAGAAATTGTTATTACAATGTTAAAAAATATAATTATAACTTGTAAAAGTATTCTGGTTACAGTTTCAACAGTGTTGGGTTTCGAAATTGATATTAAAGGAAAAATTGCAGCACAATGAAATAAACAGAAGATTAAATTATAGGGTGGATCTTTTTTCATATGCTTAAACATTCTACGCAGAATTAGCGTTTATTTTGATTAATCAATTAAACATTAGAGAACATATCAATTAGATATTTAGAACTTGCTGAAATATATATTTCATATAGACGTTTCTTTTCACTGTTTTACACTCAACCCCAGTCTTTATTTTGGTTGGAGAATTTAAAGAAATCGATTAATATTCGATGGTTCTATGACAACCAGCTATTAAAAACATTGTTATTTGAAAATCCCTTTTATTAATTACTTTTATAATTTAATTACTTTTATATTGTATTGTACCTAAATCTATTTTTTAATGCTTTGTTTGTCATTCCGTTTTGAAATAATTTTTAGCCAAAAAATATTGATCTTCCTACAGAATATTTAAAAATTTATTTCAGAAATGTTTATAAATAGATTTAAATTTTTATTATCAAGCATTGGTCAATAATTTATTTTAAAATGAATCCATCACAACAGAATACAACTTAAATAATGATGCGCTTCTCTATAAAAGAAGAAACATCAAAGTTTAATTATTTTATTATATTTTCTTATGTATCATGTTAAGCATTCATTAAATGTCAAATGTGCATTATTGAAATTGTAAATAAACATGGAGCTTTTTTGTTTTGTCTTTATTTTTCCCATTTTAATATAAATGGAAATGGAAATCAAATCATATTATACCTTTCATATTTTTTCACCCAGCTATTCATCATAATTATTCTATAGTGACACACAAAAATGAATATATATATATATATATATATATATATATATTTGAGGCCTTGCATTGCCTGAAACTAATGCTACTGAAACTCTTATAAATCAATTAAGCCGACGGCAATTGATTCAAACAATGACTCTCAATCTGTTTTGGAAAAAATAGTCATCGGAATATTTAAATAAATTATCGAACAGACCTAAATGGTCTTAGGGTAAAGTAGATATAAAAGAAGGTGATTTTGTCTTTCTTAAAAATCTGTTAATATATATATGTATATATATATATATATATATATATATATATATATATATATATATGCATATTTGATATGGAGTATGTGATTAATCGGTGACTATCGACCACCGGATTATTCCTTTGGTGATTATACATAATTACCGTTATGTGTTGCCGGTGATTATGCAGAATCACCGGATTAATCATATTTACAGTAGCTAATATATTGTTGCAAATGTAAATTTTTCTGCTTGCTTTACTATTTCTTTCATTTGCATTCAGTTTGCCAAAATGTATTCTGTCCAGTTATGTAATAATAATTTTTTTGATTATTTAAAATGATTGTTTTGTTTTGTATCTTATAAATCCCGTAGAACGAAGTCTTTTTTATCCACCTTATTGTTCACATATTTATGTTAGCAATTCAACAACCTTTCTCATTGCTGCCTAGACCTTTGAATCGTTTCAAATGCAAGTGAGAAATTGATTTGTTTACGTTTATATTCAAATTCAGTTCTGTCAAAATTGCACGATGTTCATTTTGTGACCGAAGGTTTCGAATGGCCAAGAAAAATCGTAAAACATTTTAACTAATAGTTGCATAGTTTGTTAGCCATAAGACAAAATAAAAACATTTAACAACTTAAATTTCACAGAACAGTTTAAATTTCACATGGAATGGCATTTACATAGAGAGGTGGTCAAAATGCTGTTTTAATATACAAGTATGCATATGTCTGCCACATAGCAATAGAAGATCTGGCCGTACCGAACTGTGTCTACAAGAGTTAAGAGAGAATTCAAATCATTAGTTTGTGTTATTTGATATTTGATGTAACGATCGCCTCGGCGTTGAAGAGAGGACATTTAGGAGTAACTGTCTCACATTTGAGCGCCGCATGGAAAAAAAAACCAAGAAAAAGCCTGAATATCGATGTGAGACAATCTACACACGTTGTCATTTTCGCCATCGATTCGCATCATTACTCAGAGAGCAAAGCAACGGAGTTGGGTTATCACGGTAATAATTTGTATAACTTCATTTTAATAATAAACAACACTATTTTTATTTGACTACAACATTGAATCTAGTAATTATAGAATTCATAAAATGTCATAAAAAATATCTTAATCCTTATAAAATTTCTACAAAAAGTAAAACTTCGTAAAATCTAGTTTTATGACAGTTTTAATACATTTTCTAGGATAGAATTACATTAATCCAAATGTTTTACAGATAATGGCGTAGAAAAGTATAATATTAGGTAATTTTCAGTTAAAATATTCTCAAGAATTTTTGTTGATATGCTGGGGTGGGCATGGTCTTTTCGAAAGTTTAAGAAAAGCGTTTAAATGGCACCTCAATGCATTGAAGGGAAGCGTGATTATTATGACGGATTAATAAGAATCCTGGCAACTGATTCATTCTTCTTACTGGATCTTTCCTGAAATACTTGGGGATTCAGCAGGTTTTTTTTCATTGCAATAAAAGAATAACTTGGAAAATAAAAACAGGAAGTGTAGTTTGCAACGTAAATAAAAAAATACCTTCACTTACAGGGTTTCATAAGAGTCCTGCCCCTTTTTTCTCAATTAAATAAAATCAAAACCTGCCAAAAAATATTATTTAATCACCATAATTCAACGACATCGTTTTTTCGATGTCTTTATTATAAATAAATATATTGTTTGCTTTGTTTTAGTTTTATAAATTTATTTTGCCTGTAAAGGCAATGATGCCAAAGATGATTTTCCTTCATACAGTATAGAAATCACATGTGCACGTGATACTGTCCTTTTTTGAAATCCGTTGTGTAAACGAAAAGGAGAGATTTGTGTTTGCTTTCGTCGGATTCAATTCAGACGATAAAGTATTACGGTTCTCAAACTCGTAGTCAAAACATAATCTTGAAAAAGAATTTTAATTTTTGTCAAACGATTGAAGTAGCATTAGAAAATAAAATCGACTGCAAACGAATTACAATATTTAATTTTTTTAAATTTATTTTTAATAAATTTCATTTTTTTTTTTTTATCAATCGTTTGGTAAATGTTTCCGAAAGAATTGAGATTTCATTGTGTGGCAACGTGTGGATTAATTTGTTCTGAAAATTTATTTTGTAGTTGTAATATTTTATTCTAATATTCAGTGGAATGAAAGCGTTTTAATTTATAACATTTATCATCGTTCCTTTATCATTTTAATTGCTACCAAAATAATATTTTGCTTTCTATTTTAAATAGATGATAAAATGAATAAGGGAAACAAAAAACTATTTCGACTTTGGAATCTCGATAAAACTTTAAAATGTGTATATTTTTCACGAAAATGTACCAAATTTTTGGAAAATTTAATTAATCGCTTAGGATTTGTATTTGTCATAAAAAAATAAAATTCAAAAATTGAAGCAATGATAAGAAGATGATCAATTGAAAAGTAAAGAAAATATTTATTATCTGAAAGAAACAAATGAAAACAAAAACGTTGAACCTGGAATTTTGTTGAAGGTAGAATTTTTCTTGACGATTACTTTATGTAAGATACTAAAAAAATATCTAAAACTATTAAAATTAGAATGGTTGATTTGATAAAAAAATATTTTTTCTGCGTTTATATAATTTTCATTATACTAGTTGATAGTTATTATAATAATTATTAAATTCAGAAATCCTTATCAGTTAAAATAAAATGAATAATTAGTAGTACGTAGAATAAATATAATGAATATTTCTTCAAAAGCAATGTCAAGTAAATGTTTATATGTTGCATAATGAAATAATAAATTATAATTGTTATAATGTTAAATAATAATTATTAAAAAAAATGTTAAATTATGTTAGATTAGTTAGTATGTTAAATTATAATTGCTTATAGAAAATGATAAATTAATCATAATTTTTAAGTTATAGCTTATTTTATAAAAGCGATCAAACGGTGAGGGGCAAATCAGTATTGTATAAACAGTGGTATAAACTCTGAAAATTAACTAATGATAAATGCTGTTACAATTCCAAAAGAACAGAAAAAACTTATTTTTAAACAAACAGCAGATTTGTTATTTCCATGTAACAGTGGGCGTACTAAGTACTATAATGAGACGGATTCTTATTAAGAGAAATTAATTAGAGAAAAAGAAAAACGCTGTATATAACAGGTAGGCTGAAATGTTCATAGGCTGGCACATAGATGGGGCTACTAGTATTAAATCCTTATCCTTCCTTTAGCCTTAGCCTTCAAAAGACACGTGTATAAATTTGACAGCTTTTGCACCATTAGTATCTGAGTTATAGCATTTTTAGTGTTCATCAAGTGCAGTCCACTCGGCTGACTATCGATTGGACTCCGGTGTAAAATAATGGAGCCATGTTTCCTCCATTGTCGCATATCGACGCAAAAATTCGGGTTTATTACGATTGAACAGCTCCAAACACTGCTTAGAATCATCAATTCGTTGTTGCTTTTGGTCGATTGTGAGCTCGCGCGGCACCCACTTTGAACAGAGCTTTCGCATATCCAAATATTCATTCACGATATGTCCAACACATTTCTTTGATATCTTTAGGGTGTCAGCTATCTCAATCAACTTCACTTTACGGTTATCAGAAACTATTTTGTGGACATTTTTGATGTTTTCGTCGGTAACAGCCTCTTTGGGGCGTCCACTCGTTTGGCCTCGTTTAAATTCAACAAACCACTTCTCTACGGTTGATTTTCCTGGTGCAAAGTCTGAATAATGTTTATCAAGCCAAGCCTTGGCTTCAATAGTATTTTTTTCCGCCGGAAAGCAATGCTTTATTAACACACGAAATTCCTTTTTATCCATTTTTTTCAAACTAACAAAAGTAGCTTCACTAAAAATACTGTAACTCACATACTAATAGTGCAACAGCTGTCAAATTTATATATGTGTCGTTTGAAGATTAGAGCTAACTAAAAATTATATGAATTTAATACTAGTAGAGCCATCCATGTGTCAGCCTATGAACTCTTCAGCCCACCTGTTGACTACGGCAGGCCAAAGACAAGAAAAATGAATATTTAACAGCGGTGTATTTAGTTAGGAATAGAAATAGGATGATTAAAAGATTAGCATAAATAATTATTTATGTAGTGCATACTGTTATTGATAAAAAAAAATCTCCTCCTTTCTCGATGTTCCAGCTAAAGTAGTTGGCCAGTTATATCTTCCATATCCTGCGTATTTATATTATGCAACCCCGTTTCATTTGCTAGTTGACCCTTTCGTCGACATCAACAATGGATCGTTTTGTGCAAGCAGCTTTGCATAGCTCCGGGCACACATTCTTCCACACTCTATTCAAACACGTGTCGTTCACCTTATTCCAAGTATAGATTAGTATTGTCTACACATGCCATGACATTGTAATTTCCGAAAAAAACTATGCCAGCAACTGCTTGCAATTTCAATGAATAAAATGCTACATTGTAATACTGACACAACGCCAATCGGTGTCCAACTGTGTGTGCATATGTTGTTGCGAAATGCATTTTTTCTATTTGGTTTAATTAATTTCGTAATGAAATGTAACTCGTTTGAATTCCTGTTGTCAAAAACGTAGTAATCTTGCAGTTATGTAATAAATATAGTGTAATTTTTTTTCAATATTTATAATATTGTTGATTTATTTTATTTTGTATTATATATCCACATAATTGTAATGAAAATTAAAACTATTTGAAAATCCATATATTATGTTTAAGAAATATTATACATTCGAAGTATCTTCGCTTAAACCAAACAAAACCCGCAATGCTTTCTTTCAAAATCATAAAATAATTTTTTTCCCAACTTGAATTTATCCCTATTCTCTGAAGAAAACAGGTCAGGACATGATGAGATATCATCCCACTCCTAACCCTCTTTACAGGATGGTTTGGTTTGATTTGATTTGTACCTCTACGGTCATCTTGTGCACTCTAGGGCTAAACAGACCGAGACCTACAGTTTAAAGTGGATTCCGAACCACTAACAAGCATCCATGCCACTCCAGGATTCGAACATGAAGCCTATGGTACCAAAGACCAGAGAGCCAGCCAAGTGGCCATCAAGCCACCTCTTCACAGGATGAGAATTGGAAGAACCACGTATAAGAAGAAAAAGAAGTCATTTATAAAGGAACAGGAAAGACAGTGGCACTGTGTCCCAAACATTTTAGCAGTTTTAAGCAGAATCCTTAACCTTTTTACACAGGTAGACTAAGTGAAGCAGCTGTAAATTCGCGTTAATAACATTTTATCACCATAAATAATTGAAACATAGCTGAAAGTAAAAATTAAAATAAGTTTTATTTCAGTGAATAATTACATTTTATATTTGATTACAAATTACAATTCCGCACTGCCCAAATTACATGAGAAAGGCTATTCTTTCGTATGGGTTCTCAAATCTGATGAAGTGTAAAAAGCTTTTTCACACAAAGAACATTTCGCTGTCTTCTCTCTTGTATGAGTAAGCATGTGTAGTTGCAGTAAATTCTTAAGAACAAAACATCTATCACACATTTCGCATTTGTGTGATGTTAGCCCATCGTGGACTGGCATATGCGTCTCCCTTTCTCGCATATCTGACACACATGAGATTTGGATCCTGAGTGGCAGACCCAGTGTTGTTTCAAACTACTCTTTTTAAAGAATGTTCTTCCGCAGATGTCGCACAAAAATATATTGTCATTTTTAAAAAGTTTGTTATTATATTTTCTCGCAGTTGCAATCAGGAGGTTTGGTTTGTCGCTCCACGGTCATCTCGTGCACACTTTAGGCTGAACAGACCTGGACCTACAGTTTAAAGTGGATTCCTAACCACTACAAACATCCATGTCTCCGCCGGGACTCGAACCCGAAACCTGTGGGACTGTGCGCCAGAGCGCTAGCCACTCTGCCATTCAGGCCCGCAGTTACAATCAGTAAGAAACACTAATTACAATGATTTTCAAGAATTTGCTATAAATACATTCATATAAAATTCTGTCCGATAAAAAAATTACTTCAGTACATTTCATTATTAGAATTGACAAGGTACCAATAAATAAGTAGACCAAATTAATTGTATATTTCAAATTTTAACCAAATTATGATTTTAGAATGCTGCAAATTTTATGCTGAATTCCTAATAAAATTGAAATCTTTCAAAATTGTTTCTTTGATTTTGAACTTCGAGTATCGATAATCCCTCATCATGGTATAAAAGGTAATTAAGAGAAATACAAATTAGAATAAAATTTTAATAGTAAAATAGTTAACTTTGAAATAAACGTTTTTATTTTAATAGAGTTATTAATATTTTTAACAAACTTTTGAGGTAAGTTAGTATGATAATTTAAAGAATTTAATTTACATATATCCTTTAATAATATACACTTAGTCACAAAAGTAAGTATGCAGAGTGTATGGGATGATGTCCTATGAAAAAAAACAGACCTACAATATTAGAGTTTTCAAATTAACGATTTATTTCGATTACAGCAAAATCGAGATTAATAACAAAATGAAAAGTAATTAAAAAATACAAATATTTAATTAGCAAGATGAGCTTAACTTAAAATAGGATGTAATTTACATCATAAAAGTAAGTATGAAAACAAAAACAAAGACATTAATATTGTAAATTTTACAATTTTTCAAAAAAATTAGTAATTTGTTGGATAGCCTTTGGCCTTTATAACAGCTCTCAATCTAGATGGCACCGATTTTACTAAATTTTGAGTGACAGAAGATGGTATTTTCTGCCACTCCTCCAAAATGACTTTTTTTAGATCATTCTTAGTTTTGATCTCTAGCTTTCTAATTTGGCGATCGAGATAATCCCACAAGTGTTCAATGGGATTAAGATCAGGTGACTGCGGTGGGGTTTTTAGCTGTTTTCGCACGTGATATAGCAGCCATTCCCGAACAACCCGAGCAGTATGTTTGGGATCATTATCTTGTTGGAAAGTGAAGGATCCATCGAGTCCCAATTTAGAAGCACTTTGACTTAGATTATTCTTTAAAATATTCAAATAGCTATATTGATTCATTATTCCGTCAATTATAACTAAATTTTCTACTCCAGTTGCTGCCATGCAACCCCAAACCATAATCGAAGCACCACCGTGTTTTACAGTTCCTCATGTGTTTTACAGTTCCTCATGTTCTTTGGTTCTACAGCTGCATTTGCTTTCCTCCAAACTTTTTGGTGTCCATCTGACCCATGGATGTTGAATTTACTTTCATCCGAAAAAATCACGGAATTCCAAAAATTTGTGTCCTGCTTTAAATTTTCTTTTGCAAAATATATTCTCTTTTTTCGATTCACTTTGCTAACAAATGGTTTTCTTCGCATATTTCGACCATGGTATCCTGCCTTCCGTAACACACAGCAAATTGTTTCAGGATTGCATGACTTCGCAAAATTGTTTTTCACATCAGTTGTCAATTTTGGTGCGCTAATCGTCGGATTTTTTTCACATTTCTAACAATAATTCGCCTTTCTCGATCCGTCAAAATGGGCGGTCGTCCTATTCTTGGCTTGTTTAGAGTATTTCCCTCAGCCTGGAACTTTTCTATGATTTTTTGCACTGTTGCAGGACTTTTGCCTATGATTTTAGCGATTTGTCTTTGGGACTTGCTTTCCTTATAGAGCTTTATTATTGCACCCTTTAGATCTTTTGATAATTCTTTTCCACGTGGAGTCATTGGTGAATTGTTGATGTACTTAAAGCTCAAACTTACAAGCTTTGTAGCAGAACTTCTAAACTTATCACTGAAATACGAAAAATCACTCGAGAAGTTTCATTCAGCCTATTTAAAAGTCAAAAATTCAGAGTGCATATATACTTTTGTGATTTAAATTTCTACTGGTAGTTAACAAAATTACTCTTAAAGTTTTTTAAAATATAATGATTTGGTTTATTTTTTATTACTTTATGACTTGAATCAGAAGCTATAAACAACACTCTCCAAAATAATATTTTTCTTATATTTATTTGAAAACTAGAACCTTTTCACTTAAGCTATGAGTTGCATACTTACTTTTGTGACTAAGTGTAGATCATATATAGGACTGCATATAGCGTATAATTGTACCTCGACAATCGATGCTGAACATAGTTTCCACGTGTATCAACGTTTTGCTGGATAAATCTTTAGCCTGGAATATCCTGCCTTTATTCTTTCAGGTATAAAAAAGGGAGGCTGATAATTCCCTCTTGATGTCTGCCTTGAGTATATTCGCTGAAGTTTGTAGTAGAATAATATGGTGAATGAGGCAGAGAATATTATAAGCACTCTGAATAACGCTGAATCGGCTACACATCTTCCGTAGTAGTTGTCCATGAGTGAGGAATACGATGATACAGCATGCATGTTATCGGGGAATCAATTTAAAAAAAATATTTCTTTAATTCCAATTCATTAAGAAAAATTTTGGAGAATGCATTTCCATAAAATACTCTTCAAACTGATTCTTTCCATTTTTAGTTCGAGTCCATATTTCGATCAATACATAAAAGAAGTAAATCAATAATTAAGTTATATCTATTTATATTAATCAAGTTATATCTATTTATATTAATCAAGTTATATCTATTTATATTAATCAAGTTATATCTATTGGATGCATATCTGAGTACATTTAATTCATTCTCGTTGGTTGATTGTTCTTTTTTTGGCTAAATAGTCAAAGTATTTCGAACAATTTTGTTTATTAAGGATTTTAAATGTTCAGTGTTAATTATATCAATAGAATTTTAAACTAACAATCTTGATTGGAAAATATTAAAAGACTAGCTTTGATTTAGAAATCATATTCAATATTTATACAATGCTAAGTGACTTCCATTACTACATTTTATGAATTAATTTTTCATCTATATTAAAATCTGGTGTCTATTGAGTTTTATGCCTTTAATAAAACTTATTCTTAATCAGATGTTAGATCAGTTATGATTATATTTGGTAAATCAATTATGAATGATTACTAATAACTTTAGATGCTTCGATTTAGATGCATGAATAATTTGGCCAAAAATGAACATGTTCTTTCTATTTGAATTTGTTTTCAATACTTAACTCGAATAAAGTTCATTATCGTCTGGCTTTTGAACAAATATGATATTTCTTTAATATATATATATATATATATGTGTGTTGTGTGTGTATGTGTATTTGGTCGAATTTACAATCAAATTCTTTTTTAAGCAGTGGTTTGGATGTTTGCGCTCATATTATTAATTTTAAAAGTAATTTATAAAACAAATCAAATATACCAATCTTCAAATTCGGTTTTAAATTCCTTGGGGGACTCTTTCTTATCAAATTTCTTTGTTATATTTCTTCTTTAATGAGATAGACCCGGAATAGACCCTAATTCTGGAAAACGTCCTCTTTTAACAAAGTGTGAACTGTCATAATTTATTTTCTTTTAATATAATTTTAATTTTTTATGATAGATTAAATAATTATAGTTTGCTAAAATAGAAAACAAATATTTAGCGATGACATGTCAATGTTAGGAATAAAAATATGATGATTAAGAGTACTGCATATATTATATTTGTGAATCACATGTTGCTATTGGTAAAAATATATGTTGTTGTTTGTACTCAGTGTCCCACCTAAAGCTTTCCAAACTTAGTGGTTTACATTGAGAAAGATGATTGTTCCAAAATTATTTCCAAATGTTGTTGTGAAAGTCATGCATCCACCTGATCAATAGTTGATTTTGGGACTCTTTTTGTACTACCACCATTAACGTTTTTCTCTACTTAGATAGTAAGAGAATGTCGTGTTTTACTGAGAGATATCCTTTTCTAGTTTGTTAAAAAACGTTAAGAATCAAAATCGGGCTATGTTTTGTAAAACGAGAGTCCTAAAAATTTATTGAAAACTTAAGAGTAACACTGAATGTCAGCCTGTAATTAGAAATATATACAAAAAACAAAAAACCGATTCATTCTACAAAAATCTCAAGAGCATATTTGCATTAACAGGATGGACGACTCCATGCATTCATCCAATTGTGTTTCGGTTTTCTTAATATGAGTTTGCCAACAAGCTGGCAATTCCGATGAGATGATATAGCTTATATATGCAACAATTTATTTAGTAACACATTAAATGTTACAAA
>BPLQ01000172.1:0-13132 GCA_021605075.1 Caerostris darwini
TTTCCTGTAATTTTAGAAACAATAAACAGGAGAAAATGGGTTACTAATATAATATGAGTTACAGAAGGAGTGCAAAAATTTCATTTATTTTAAGTATAAAATTCAAAACAAAAATACAAAATAAGAAGAAAGTTTCAGGGATATGATGAAAATTTTTTCAATTATTCAATATTTAATTAATTCAATTTAGCATACTTATCGGTGTACTCTATAAAAAAAATACATATGTGAATATTATGTTGTTCGCTTTACTTAATTTTTTTACATGATTTAGTTTTATAATAAAGTTAGTTTTAAATTAAATCTTTTTTAGGTTGTTAAAAATCTACACATAAAAAGAACCCAAAATGGGTTATAATTTAGTTGCAATGTAAAAAGAAATTGCCTGCGATCTTTAGGATCTTATCAACAACCATATTTATGAAACGCAATATATTAGAAAAGAAATACATTTAGATTTTCTATGAAATGTATTCAGATTTCTTTTGTTGAGTAGCATGCTGATATTTTCTTCACAGCTGTCTATTTTTCGAAATTCCATTTTGTGAAGAATTGTACTTCTCCCTTCTCAAGATTTCATTTAAATGGGAGTGTTGTTCTTCTTCGAAAAATACATATCTTTTGCCTTCTGTATTTTTCAATGAATTTTCAAACATCATGGAATGCTTGAGGAATTGTAGGAAGCAGGTCTTATAAAAGAGTTAAATAAGAAATCCAAGAGTTTATGGCAAGGGGAGCAAAAATTGTTTTTTTTTTCTTCTTTCCAGCCTTTTCTTTCTTAAAATGCATTCCTGTTCTAAAACGATATCATCTTAAAAGAGCTTTTCGATTGTTGATAGATTGTATATCTATATTTTTAAAAATTCTATAGTACTTGATTATACTTAAAAGATTCGGTTTTTAAGTGCAGGTTTAGACAATGTTTGTTTTATATATTTACATTGAATTTGTATGCTTTGAATAATCCAGAAATGTCTAAAAATTCTTTCTATTCGAATACTTTTATTCTATATTTCTGTCTTTGAAAAATACTGAGAAATGTCTGACAAAAATACTTCTATTTACTCTATTTAAGGATCTATAACTATGCTAAATTTGATGTAAAAGATTTTAAAATATTTCGTTTACAACTCTAACAAAATGTTTCCAAGACAATAGCAATGTTATGCGATAACGAAACATAAAACTAAAAATGTTTTCTTTCACTTCTTATAAATTTTACTACGTTTTACAGTCATAAAATGAAACGTTTGACTACTTAGTACCATAAAAAATAAGTTTCTATTTTGGTTTTCTTTCGTGTAAGTATTTTTCTAGAAATGAAGTGACTTTTCTCAAATATAAATATATCTGACAGTAAATTTTCTGGAATAATATGTTTCTATGGACGTTATCTAACGCCTTTGGTAGATATTACTGAAACACTTGAAAGAAAGCATGAAAAGGAATTGATAAAAGCCAGTGTTGAGAATACATTTTTTGATTCTATACTATTCTCATGTGAAAAATATACTATCATATGCAATTGTACCATTATCAAGAACACTAGATCACGTTTCTTTACAAGAGTTTTTTGATATAGATGTCTTAATCTTATAGATGAAAGGAAGATCTGAGTACAAACGTCCTTTATTAGTAATGATCTAGCAATAGATCTAGTAAATGTAATATGGCATTTACTAGATCGATATTTGTATCTAGAAAATTAGCTCCATGTATTTTTTTATTTGTATTGCCTGATTTCACTTGTTCTTAAAAATGTTTGTATCACATGGTAATGTTTTACATTATTGTTCTTTATCTACAAAATTTAATACATGGTTAAATGAATTAATTTTTAACTCATAAGTAAAAATTTAACTTTGTTCGTTAAAATTAGTAGTATAAAATAATAATTTAAGAATAATAATTTTTTATATTACTAAATTAGTTAGTTAAATGTTTTAAAAATTAAAATTAGTTCTTTTAATTCTGTTCTATTACCGTTTCAAAATTTGGGATAGTTTGATTTATCAATCAGATTTAAAGAAGAAACGGTAATTTGAAAAACTAACGAAACATTAGCTCTAATTAACGAAAATCTGTTCCCTCTATTATAGTTTCAGTAGTTAGTGAGAAATAAATTTATATATCTGCACCCTTCATTATTTTTGACATACAGGGAGGGAAAATAAAAAACGGAATATATTAATTATTTTGAGGGAAAATACATTACTTAAACAAACTAAAATTGCTGTTCGAATTTTTTTTTTGTACTGGTCAATAATTATTGTAAGCATAATATGGGAAATTACTTTATGATCCTGTTTAAAATTCTTAAGAATTGAAAGGAAAGTACTCATGCTCTTTCAATATTTTTAGTACTGAATTAAAACAGTTTGGACGTTAAGATAATTATTTTTTATTTGTAATTTTAATTAAAAGTGAAGACATATTTGATGGAAATATTTTTTGGTATTTTCTGTAATTTTGAAGCATTATACAGGCGAAAATGAGTTGATAAAATAATATGAGTTACATCGGTAATGCAGAAATTTCATTTTATTTTCAGTATAAAATTCAAAACAACTATACAAAATAGGAATAAAGGTTTCAATAATATGATGAAAATTTTTTCTATTATTCAATATTTAATTAATTCCGTTTAGTATACTTATCGATGAGCTCTATAAAAAATAGATCTATGAATCTTATGTTGTTCGATTTACTTGATTTTGTTTTACACGATTTAGAGGTTTAATAAAGCTTGTTTTAAATTAAATCTTTTTTATTTTGTTAAAAATCCCTACATAAAGAAACCAAAAGGGTTTTAATTTCCTTACAATGTAAAACAAAGTTAAATCCGATCTTTAGGATCTTAGTAATAACCATAATTAGGAATCGCAATATATTAAAAAAGAAATACGTTTAGCTTTTCTTAGAAATGTATTCAGATTTCTTTCGTTGAGTAGCATGCGGATATTTTCTTCACCGCTATCTATTTTTCAAAATTCCATTTTGTGAATTGTATTTTTTCAGCTTCTGTATTTTTCAATGAATTTCCAATATTGTGGAATGTTTGAAGAATTGTAGGAAACAGGTCTTATAAGAGAGGGTAAATAAGAAATCCAAGAGTATATGGCAAGGGGAGTGAAAATTGTTTTTTTTTTCTTCATTCCAATCTTTTCTTTTTTTAAAATGCATGCTGTTTCAAAAAGATATCATCTTAAAAAACTTTTCGAAAGTTGATAGATTGTATATTTTTAAAACTTCTATACTACATGGTTATACTTAAAAGATTTGGATTTTAAGTGTAGGTTTAGACAATGTTTGTTTTACAAATTTCCATTGAATTTGTAAGCTTTGAATAATCCAGGAAATGTGATTGAAAAATAATTCTATTCGAATCCTTCTATTCTATACTACTGTCTTCGAAAAGTACTGAAAAATATTTTGAGAAAAATACTTCTATTCGAATATATTTACTCCATTTAAGGATCTATAAGTATAGAAAATTTGATGTGTCGTTCACAACTCTAACAAAATGTTTGAAAGACAAAAGCAACGTTATGCGATAACGAAACATAAAACTAAAAATGTGTTCCTACACTTGTTATAAATTTTACTCCGTTTCACAGCCATAAAATGAAACGTTTGTATACTTAGTAACCTAAAAAAATATGTTCCTATTTTGGTTTTCTTTCGTGTAAACATTTTTATAGAAATGAAGTGACTTTTTTCAAAAATAAATATATGTCAGAGTAAATTTTCTGGAATAATATGTTACTAGGGATGTTTTCTAACGCCTTTGTTAGATATTACTGAAATTCTTGAAAAAAAAGCAACAAAACGAATTGATCAAAGCCAGTGCTGAGGTTACATTTTTGCGTTCTCTATGTCGAAAATATACTATCATACTATTATCAAGAACACTAGATTACCTTCCTTTACAAGAATTTCTTGATATAGAAATCTTGATCTCATAGATGAAAAGAAGATCTGAGGACAAAAGTCCTTCATTAGTTATTGATCAATAGCTCTGGTACATGTAATATAGAGTAGATATTTGTATATAGAAATTTTTTTTTGTTCTAATGCAGCTGGCAAACACTTAGACAGCTTGGTCTTGGATGCCTTAAGGCAAGCGCTGTACAGACGTTACTCACTTTGCAGTACCCAGGGGGCGCGTGTAACTTGAAGATAAGTCACGGACGCGGAATAACAATGCCCCCGCAACGCTCTACGATCATATTAGGCCTGGACTTACGGTTTAAAGTGGATTCCGAAACCACTACGCACATCCATGGCACCGCCGAGATTCTAAACCTATGGTACCGAGTGCCAGAGCGCTAGCCACTCGGCCATTCAGGCCCATATATAGAAAATTAGCTCCACTTATTTTTTATTTGTATAACCTAATTTTATTTATGTTTAAAAATCTTTGTTTAACAAGAATTTCATTACATCAATTTCAGTTATCCACAAAATATAATGCATGGTTAATTGAGTTAATTTTTAATTTATAATTAAATATTTAAGTTAGTTCGTTAAAATTTAGTAATATAGAAAAATAATTTAAGAATAGTAATTTATTATGCTACTTAAATAGTTAGTTAAATGTTTTAAAAACTATATTTAGTTCTTTTAATTATGTGCTATGAACTTTCGAAATTCTGTTTAGTTCATTTTATTAATCATTTTTAAAGAAGAAAAGATAATTTGAAAAATAAAATAACGAAAAATTAGCTCGAATTAACAAAAATCTGTTTAACTATTACAGTTTCAGGAGTTAGTGAAAAATAAATTTATATATCTGCATCCTTCGTTATTTTTGACTTAGTTTGTTTAATTAAATTATTTTTCCTAACATTGTTATTCGAAATTTTTTTTTATACTGATAAGTAATTATTTTAAGCATAACAAGTGAAATACAATGTAAAAAAAATCACCTGCGATCTTTAGGATCTTAGTAACAACCATATTTATGAATCGCAATATATTAGAAAAGAAATATCTTTAGATTTTCTTAGAAATGTATTCAGATTTCTTTTGTTGAGTAGCATGCAGATATTTTCTTCACCGCTATCTATTTTTCAAAATTCCATTTTGTGAAGAATAGTACTTCTCCCTTTGAAGATTTATTTAAATGGGAGTGTTATTCTTCTTCGAAAAATACATTTTTTTCGCCTTCTGTATTTTTCAATGAATTTCCAAACATCATGGAATGTTTGAGGAATTCTAGGAAGCAGGTCTTATAAAAGAGGGTAAATAAGAAATCCAAGAGTACATGGCAATGGGAGTGAAAATTGTTTTTTTCTTCATTCCAATCTTTTCTTTTTTTAGAATGCATGCTGTTTCAAAATGATATCCTCTTAAAAGAGCTTTTCTGTAGATGATAGATTGTATATATTTAGTTTTAAAAATTCTATACTACACGGTTATACTTAGAAGATTCGGATTTTAAGCGTGGGTTTAAACAATGTTTGTTTTATAAATTCTTATTGAATTTATATACTTCGAATAATCCAGGAAATGTCTTTGAAAAATTCTTATATTCTATACTTCTGTCTGAATACTGACAAATGTCTAGAAAATACTTCTATTCGAATATATTTACTCTATTTAAGTGTACTAAATCTGTATTAAGTAATCTGTCTTGTATTATGCAATCTGTATCTAAATCTCTATTTAAGTATAGTTTTTTCTCTTTTATAAGTGTACTAAATTCGATGTAAAACATTTTAAAATATTTCGTTTACAACTCTAACAAAATGTTTTAAAGACAATAGCAATGTTATGCGTTAATGACACATAAAACTAAAAATAGTTTCTTTCACTTTTTATAAATTTTACAGTTTTACAGCCATAAAACGAAACGTTTGAATACTTAGTACCATAAAAAGTAAGAAGCAGTTTTCTGGAAATGACGTGACTTCTTTCAAAAATAAATGTATCTGAGAGTAAATTTTCTCGAATAATATGTTTCTAGGGATGTTTTCTAACGCATTTGTTAGATATTACTGAAACACTTGAAAAAATGCAAGAAAAGGATTTCATAAAAGCCAATGTTGAGAATAAACTTTTTGGTTCTATACTATTCACATGTGGAAGATATATTATCTTATACTATCGTACCTTTATCAAGAACACTAGATTACCTTCCTTTACAAGAGTTTCTTGATATAGATGTCTTAATCGCATCGATGAAAGGAAGATCTGAGTAAAAACGTCCGTCATTAGTATTGATCTAGCAATAGATCTAGTAAATGTAATATAGCATTTAATAGATCGATATTTGTATCTAGAAAATTAGGTCCATATATTTGTATAGCCTAATTTCACTTGTTTTTAAAAATATTTTTATCACATGATAATGCTTTACATTAATGTTCTTCATCTACAAAATTTAATACATGTTTAAATGTGTCAATGTTTTACCTATAGTTAAAAATTTAAGTCAGTTGACTAAAAATTTAGTTAAGTTTTAAAAACTAAATACTAGTTCTTTTAATCCTGGGAAATAAATGTTAAAAATTCTGGATAGTTCAATTTATTAATCATTTTTAACGAAGAAAAGGTAATTTGAAAAAATAACGAAACGTTAGCTCTAATTAACGAAATTCTGTTCTTCTATTATAGTTTCAGCATTTAGTGGAAAATAAATTTATATTTATGTATCTTTCGTTATTTTTGACGGAGAGAAAATACATTAATTAAACAAAAACATTGTTGTTAGAAAAAATATTTTTATACTGATGAGTAAGTATTTGAAGCATAACATGTGAAATTATAAGCTAATATTTAGAATTCTGACGAATTTAAAGGAAAATATTCATGTTCTTTTCAAAAATTTTTTGTATTGGATTAAAGCAGTTTGGAAGTTAATATAAATATTTCTAATATGCAATTTTAATTAAAAATGAAGTCATAAGTGATGAATAAATTTTTTGGTAATTTCTGTAATTTTTGAAGCAATAAATAGGCGAAAATGGTTTAATAAGATAATATGAGTTATAGCAGGAATGCAAAAATTTCATTTTATTTTATACAAAATAAGATTTAAAATTTCTATAATATGATAAAAAGATTTTCAATATTTAATGAATTTAATTTAGCATACTTATCGATGTGATCTATAAAATATAGATATGTAAATCTTATGTAGTTCGTTTTAATTAGTTTAATTTTACATGATTTAGAGTTTTAATAAAGCTAGTTTTAAATTCAAACTTTTTTTTTTGTTTGTTAAAAATCCACGCATAAAAATTCAAAAGGGCTTTAATTTAGTTACAATATCAAAAGAAATTGCCTACTATCTTTAGGATCTTAACAACAACCATATTTACGAATCGCAATATATTAAAAAAGGAATACATTTAAAATTTCTTAGAAATCTGTTCAGATTTATTTTGTGCAGTAGCATGCTAATATTTTCTACACGGCTATCTATTTTTCAAAATTCCATTTTGTGAAGAATTTTACTTCTACCTTTAAAGATTTCATTTAAATGGGAGTGTTATTCTTCGAAAAATTCATTTTTTCGCCTTCTGTATTTTTTAATAAATTTTCAAACATCTTTAAATGTTTGAGGAATTGTAGGAAACAGGTCTTATAAAAGAGGGTAAATAAGAAATCCAAGAGTAAATGGCAATGGGAGTGAAAATTTTTTTCTTCTTTCCAATTTTTTCTAATTTTAGAATGCATGCTGTTTCAAAAAGATGTCCTCGTAAAAGAGCTTTTCGATAGCTAATAGATTGTATATCTTTATTTTTAAAAATTCTATAGTACATGGTTATACTTAAAAGATTCGGATTTTAAGTGCAGGTTTAGACAATGTTTGCTTTATAAATTTGTATTGAATTTGTATGCTTTGAATAATCCAGGAAATGTCTTTGAAAAATAATTCTATTCTATACTTCTGGCTTCAAAAAATACTGAAAAATGTCTGTCAAAAATACTTCTATTCGAATATATTCACTCTAAGGATCTATAAATATACAAAATTTGATGTAAAAGATTTTAAAATATTTCGTTTACAACTCTAACAAAATGTTTCCAAGACAATAGCAATGTTATGCGATAATGAAACAGAAAACTAAAAATATTTTCTTTCACATGTTATAAATTTTACAACCATAAAACGACATGTTTGACTACTTAGTACCATAAAAAAATAAGTTCCTATTTTGGTTTTCTTTCGTGTAAGCATTTTTCTAGAAATGACGTGACTTCTTTCAAAAATAAATGTATCTGAGAGTAAATTTTCTGGAATAATATGTTTCTAGGATGGTTTCTAACACCTTTGTTAGATATTACTAAAATACTTGAAAAAAGCAACAAAGGAATTGATGAAAGCCAGTGTTGAGGATACAAGTTTTTGATTATATACTATTCTCATGTGGAAATATACTATCATATACTATTTTACCATTATCAAGAACAATAGATTGCCTTTCTTTACAAGAGTTCCTTGATATAGATGTCTTAATCTCATAGATGAGAAGAACATATGAGGACAAACGTCCTTCATTAGTGATTGATCTAACAATATATCTAGTAAATGTAATATAGCTATTTGTATCTAGAAAATTAGCTCCCTATATTTTTTATTTGTATAGCATGATTTCACTAAATTTGTTTTAAACTGTGTTTTTAAAAAATTTTGTATGTCAAATTTTTAAATTTAATTTTGTATTTACCAAAATTCATATATGGTTATACGTGTTAATTTTAGCTTATAGTTAAAATTTTAATTAGTTAAGGTTTAAAAATTAAATACTAGTTCTTTTATTCCTTAAAATAACTTGTAAAAATTCTGGATTGTAAACGTTATTAATCATTTTTAAAGAGGAACAAGTAATTTGAATAAATAACGAAAAATTAACTCGAATTAACGAAAATCTGTTCCTCTGTTATAGTTTTCAGCAGTTAGTGAAAAATAAATTTATGTATCTCAGCATTCTACGTTATTTTTGACACATTGAAAATATATTAATAAAGCAAATTAGCATTGTTGTTCGAGAAACATTTTTTATACTGATGAATAATTATTGTAAGCATAATATGTGAAATTATTTTAAGATAAAGTTTAGAATTCTGAAGAATTCAAAGGAAAGTACTCGTGTTCTTTCAAAAATATTTGTTTGTTCTGGATTAAAGCAGTTTGGAAGTTAAGATAAATATTTCCAATTTGTAATTTTAATTAAAAATGAAGATATTTTTAAGAAAATAATTTTTTGGTATTTTCTGTGATTTTAGAAGCAATAAACAACGAAAATTTGTTAATAAGATATTATGAATTACAGCAAGAAAGCAAAAAAATTAATTTTATTTTAAGTATAAAATTCAAAACAAATATACAAAATAAGAATTAAACTTTCAATAATATGATATTTTTTTAATTATTCAATGTTTAATTAATTCAATTCAGCATACTTATAGTTGTGCTCTATAAAAAATAGATCTGTGAATAGTATGTTGTTCGCTTTACTAAATTTTGTTTTACATGATTTAGAGTTTTAATAAAGCTAATTTTAAATTAAATCTTTTTTAGGTAGTTAAAATTCCACACGTATAGAAATCAAAAAGGTTTTAATTTCGTTACAATGTAAAAAACATTGCCTGCAATCTTTAGTATCTTGCCACCAAACATATTTATGACTCTCAATATATTAGAAGAAAAATACATTTAGGTTTCCTTAGAAAGGCATTCAGATTTCTTTTGTTGAGTACCATGCTGATATTTTCTTCACCGCTTTATTTTTCAAAATTCCATTTTGTGAGGAATTGTACTTCAGCCTTTCAAGATTTCATTTAAATGGGAGTGTTATTCTTCTTCGAAAAATTCATTTTTTTCGCCTTTCGTATTTTTCAGTGAATTACCAAACGTCATGGAATGTTTGAGGAATTGTAGGAAACAGGTTTTATAAAAGAGGGTAAATAAGAAATCCAAGAGTATATGAGAATGGGAGTGAAAATTGTTTTTTTCTTTGTTCGAATCTTTTCTTTTTTTAGAATGTATACTGTTCCAAAAAGATATCTTCTTAAAAGAGCTTTCCGATAGCTGATAGATTGTATATCTTTATTTAAAAAAATTCTATATTCTACATGGTTATACTTAAAAGATTCGGATTTTAAGTGTAGGTTTAGACAATGTTATTAAAATATATTCGAGTTCCTATTTTGGTTTTGTTTCGTGTAAACATTTTTATAGAATTGAAGTACCTTTTTTCAAAAATAAATATATCTCAGAGTAAAGTTTCTGGAATAATATGTTTCTAGGGATGTTTCCTAACGCTTTTGTAAGATATTACTGAAATACTTGAAAAACAACAACAACAAAAGGAATTGATAAAAGTCAGTGTTGAAAATATATTTTTGCGTTCGATACTATTCTCATGTCGAAAATATACTATCATACCATTATCAAGAACACTAGATTACATTTCTTTACAAGAGTTTCTTGATATAGATGTCTTAATCTCTTAAATGAAAGGAAGTTCTGAGGACAAACGTCCTTCATAGTTATTGATCTAGCAATAGATCTAGTAAATGTAATATAGCATAGATATTTGTATCTAGAAAATCAGCTCCAATTGTTTTTATTCTTATAGCCTAATTTCATTTGTTTTTAAAAATCTTTGTATCACATGGGAATGCTTTACATCAATGTTCGTTATCTACAAAACGTAATGCACGGTTAAATGAGTTAATTTTTAACTCATATTTAATTATACTTACAGTTAAAAATTTAAGTTTATTAAATATTGATAGTCATTAAAGTTATTCAAAAATTTTAAACTAATTACTATTTCTTTTAATTCTGCAGTTAACTTTTAAAAATTCAGGATAGTTAAATTCATAAATCATTTTTAAGAAGAAAAAGTCATTTGAAAAAATATTGAAACATTTACTCTAATTCATGAAAATCTGTTCCTATATTTTTTAGTAGTTAGTGAAAAATAAATTTATATATCTGCATCCTTCGTTATTTTTGACATAGGGAAAACACATTAATTATACAAATTGAGATTGTTGCTCGAAAATTTTTTTTATACTGATGAATAATTATTGTAATCATAACATGTGAAATTATTTACGATAATTTTTAGAATTCTTCAGAATTCAAAGGAAAGTATTCATGTTGTTTCAAAAATTTTTTTACTGGATTAAAGCAGTTTGGAAGTTAAAATAAATATTTGTAATTTTAATTTTAATTAAAAGTGAAGACATATTTGATGAAAATAGTTTTTTGGTATTTTCTATAATTTTAGAAGCAATAAACAGGGGAAAATGGGTTAATAAGATAATATAAGTTACAGAAGGAATGCAAAAATTTCATTTTATTTTAAGTATAAAATTCAAAACAAAGATACAAAATAAGAATTAAAGTTTCAATAATATGATGCAAATTTTTCAATTATTAAATATTTAATTAATTCAATATACACTGAAGTGACAAAAGTCATGGGATAGCAATATGCAAATTTTCAGATGGCAGTAGCATCGCGTAGAACAGGTATAAATACGCAGTGCTTCCGCAGAGCTTTCATTTCTGTTCAAGTTATTCATGTGAAGAGGTTTTGACGTGATGATGACCGCACGGCGGGAATTAACAGACTTTGAACGCGGAATGTTAGTTGGAGCTAGACGCATGGGTCATGCCATTTCGGAAATCGTTAGGGAATTCAACATTCCCAGATCCACTGTATCAAGAGTGTGCCGAGAGTATGAAATTTCAGGCATAACATCCCACCATGGACAGCGCAGTGGTCGACCGCCCGCACTTAACGACCGAGACCGGCGACGTCTGCAAAGAGTCGTAAATTCTAACAGACAAGCAACACTGCGTCAAATAACCGCAGAAATCAATGTGGGACGTACAAGGGACTTGTCTGTTAGAACTGTGCGGAGAAATTTGGCTTTCTTGGGCTATTCCAGCAGAAGACCTCGAGTGCCTTTACTGACAGAACGACATCGCTTTCAGCGACTCTCGTGGGCACGTGAGCATATCGGTTGGTCCCTAGATGAATGGAAAACCGTGGCCTGGTCCGATGAGTCACGATTTCAGTTGGTAAGAGCTGATGGTAGGGTTCGAGTGTGGCGCAGACCCCACGAAGCCATGGACCCAAACTGTCAGCAAGGCACTGTTCAAGCTGGTGGTGGCTCCGTAATGGTGTGGGCTGTTTTTTCATGGCATGGACTTGGTCCTCTGGTGCGACTGGACCGAACATTGACTGGAAATGCTTATGTTCAGCTACTTGGAGATCACTTGCAGCCATTCACGACTTCATGTACCCAAACAACGATGGGATTTTTATGGATGGCAATGCGCCATGTCACCGGGCCACAACTGTTCGCGATTGGTTTGAAGACAATTCTGGACAATTCCAACGAATGATCTGGCCACCTAGATCGCCCGACATGAATCCCATCGAGCATTTATGGGACATCATCGAGAGGTCTGTTCGTGCCCAAAATCCTGCACCATCAACGCTTTCACAATTATGGACGTCTATCCAGACAGCATGGCAGAATTCCTGCAGAAGACTTCCAACGACTTGTTGAGTCCATGCCACGTCGAGTTGCTGCATTTTGCCGGGCGAAAGGAGGGCCGACACGATATTAAGAGGTATCCCATGACTTTTGTCACTTCAGTGTAGTATACATATCGGTGTGCTCAATAAAAAAATAGATATGTGAATATTATTTTGTTCGCTTTACTTAATTTTCTCTTACATGATGTAGAGTTTTAATAAAGCTATTTTTAAATTAAATCTTTTTTTAGGTTGTTGAAAATCCACACATATAGAAGGCAAAAGGGATTTAATTTCGTTACAATGTAAAAAGAAATTACCTGCGATCTTTAGGATCTTATCAACAACCATATTTATGAATCGCAATATATTAGAAAAGAAATACATTTAGATTTCATAAGAAATGTATTCGGATTTCATTTGTTAAGTAGCATGCTGATATTTTCTTCACCACTATCTATTTTTCAAAATTCCATTTTCCACAGGTCTTATAAAAAAGTGTAAATAAGAAATCCAAGAGTATATGGCTAGGGGAGCGAAAATTGTTTTTTTTTCAAATGTTTTATCTTAAAAATGCATGCTGTATAAAAAAGTTATCCTCTTCAAAGATATTTTCG